>JAZDUA010001401.1:0-82308 GCA_038098605.1 Gryllus longicercus | reverse complement strand
CCGCTCGCCCGCCCGCCTGCCCCGCCGCCCGCTAGTCCGCTCGTTCGCCCGCCCCCGCTCACCCACCCGCTCGCCCGCTGTTCGCCCGCACGTCCCGCTTGCTCGCCCGCTAGCCCGCCCGCTCGCCCGCACCGTCCGCTTGCCCGCCCGCCCGCTTGCCCGCCCGCTCGCCCGCGCGCTCGCCCGCCCGCCTCGCCGCTCGCCCGCCCGCCCGCCCCGCCCGCCCGGCCCGCCCGCCCCGCTCGCCCGCCCGCCCGCCCGCCTCACCCGCCCGCCCGCCCCGCTCGCCCGCCCGCCCGCCCGCCCTAAAGCCCGCCCGCCTGTTAACCCATCGTTCGCCCGCCCGCTCACACCGCCCGCCGTTTCGCCCGTCCGCCCGCCCCCCCCGCTCGCCCGCCCGCTTCGCCCCGCCCGCTCACCCTCCGCCCGCTCGCCCGCCCGCCGCCTTGCCCGCCCGCCCGCCCGCCCGCCAGCCTCGCCCGCCCGCCCGCACGCACGCCCGCGTTCCCCGCTCGCTCGCCCGCCCGCCTGCCCGCCCACCCGCTAGTCCGCTCGTTCGCCCGCCCGCTCACCCACCCGCTCGCCCGCTGTTCGCCCGCACGTCCGCTTGCTCGCCCGCTAGCCCGCCCCGCTCGCCCGCACGTCCGCTTGCCCGCCCGCCCGCTTGCCCGCCCGCTCGCCCGCGCGCTCGCCCGCCCGCTCGCCCGCTCGCCGCCCGCCCGCCCGCCGCCCGCCGCCCGCCCGCCCGCCCCCCGCCCGCGCTCGCCCGGCCCGCTCGCCCGCCCCGCCCGCCCGCTCGCCCGCCCGCCCTAAAGCCCGCCCGCCTGTTAACCCATCGTTCGCCCGCCCGCTCACCCGCCCGCCGTTCGCCCGTCCGCCCGCCCCCCCCGCTCGCCCGCCCGCTCACCCCGCCCGCTCACCCTCCCCGCCCGCTCGCCCGCCCGCCCGCTCGCCCGCCCGCCCCGCCCCGCTCGCCCGCCCCGCTCGCCCCACCGCCTCGCCCGCTCGCCCCGCTCGCCCACCCGCTCGCCCGCCCGCTCGCCCGCTCGCCCGCCCGCTCGCCCGCCCGTTCACCCGCCCCGCTCGCCCGCTGTTCGTCCGCACATCCGCTTGCTCGCCCGCTTGCCCGCCCGCTCGCCCGCGCGCCCACTCGCCCGCCCGCGCCGCACCGCCCGCTCGCCCGCCCCGCTCGCCCGCCCGCTCGTTAACCCATCGTTCGCCCGCCCGCCGTTCGCCCGCCCTCTCGCCCGCCCGCTCGCCCGCACGCCCGCTCGCCCGCCCGCCCGCTCGCCCCGCCCGCCCCGCCCGCCCGCCCGCCCGCCCCCGCCCGCCCGCCCGCTCGCACCGCTCGCACGCTCGCTCGCCCGCCCGCCCGCCCGCTCGCCCGCCCGCCCGCCCCGCCCGCCCGCCCGCCCGCCCGCCCGCCCGCCCGCCCGCTCGCCCGCTCGCCCGCCCGCCTCACCCGCCCGCTCACCCGCTCACCCCGCTCGCCCGCCCGCTCGCCCGCCCGCCCGCTCGCCCGCCCGCTCGCCCGCCCGCTCACCCGCCCGCTCACCCCGCCCGCTCACCCGCCCGCTCACCTGCCCGCTCACCCGCCCCGCTTTGCCCGCCCCGCTCACCCGCCCGCTCGCCCGCTGTTCGCCCCGCACGTCCGCTTGCTCGGCCGCCCGCCCGCCCGCTCGCCCGCCCGCTCGCCCGCCCGCTCGCCCCGCCCGCTCGCCCGCCCGCTCGCCCGCCCCTTGCCCGCTCGCCCGCCCGCTCGCCCGCCCCGCCCGCACGCCCGCCCGCCCGTTAACCCCCTCGTTCGCCCGCCCCGCTCACTCGCCCGCCCGCTCACACGCCCGCCCGCCCGCGCGCCCGTTCGCCCGCCCGCTCGCCCCGCCCGCCCGCCCGCCCGCCCGCCCGCCCGCCCGCTCGCCCGCCCGCTCGCCCGCCCGCTTGCCCGCCCGCCCGCCCGCCCGCCCGCCCGCCCGGTCGCCTGCCCGCCCGCTCGCCCGCCCGCTCGCCCGCCCGCCCAGCTCGCCCCCGCCCGCCCGCCCGCCCGCCCGCCCGCCCGCCCGCTCGCTCGCTCGCCCTCCGCCCACCCCCCGCCCGCCGTTCGCCCACCCGCCCGCCCGCCCGCCGTTCGCCCGCTCCCCCGACCGCCCGCCCGCCCCGCCCGCCCGCTCGCTCGCCTGCCCGCTCGCCCGCCCGCTCGCTCGCCCGCCCGCTCGCCCGGCCGCACGCCCGCCCGCCCGCCCGCTCGCCCGCTCGCCCGCCCGCTCGCCCGCCCGCCCGCCCGCTCACGCCGCCCGCTCGCCCGCCCGCACGCCTGCCCGCTCGCCCGCCCACACGCTCTCCCGCCCGCTCGCCTGCCCGCTCGCCCGCCCTCCTGCCCGCCGCCCGCTAGCCCGCTCGTTCGCCCGCCCCGCTCACCCACCCGCTCGCCCGCTGTTCGCCCGCACGTCCGCTTGCCCGCCCGCTCGCCCGCACGTCCGCACGTCCGCTTGCTCGCCCTCCCGCCCACGCTTGTTCGCTCTTCCGCTGCTTAGCTATTCCGCTCTCCCGCGAGTGCTCAGCAAGTTCTCGCGGCTCCGCTGCTCCTAATTAATTGATGAGAGGCTTCCGCGTCCTTCGAAAGCGGCCTTGGGCGGTAGGGGGTCGCCTGAAAAGCGCTCGCCTTTCTGGCGGTTGCGGCGGGGCCGGGGCCAACTTGCAATACGACATCCAACAGTAATTACTTGCGATTTAACACCCATTCAACGGCATCAATGGAGACACGAGGCCATAGCCTATCGACTTATTACGAATTCTAGTCTTAATTTTAACTTGATTAACTTAAAAGGTGGGTTGCGTGAGGAAAGGACCTCAAATGTTCACGAACGAAGAAAATTGAGATGTAATGTGCGCACATTTTTGTTTCGAAAATATTCAGGTTTGCAAATGGGAATGGAATGAATTAAACATCTCTGTAATGAACGGTGTGTTGTGTTGATATGCAGACACTGCCAAAAGTTCGTAGAAATGAAGAATGCGGCGGCAAATGCAAAACGTCTACCATTTTACATGCTCTACCTGTAACGTATTAAAAAACAAGAACCTAACACCTTAAATGATTCACCTGTTTGATCATTATATTAAATACTAAAAAGAAGGGAAATACTGTAAACACTGTTATATAATTAAAGATGATTTGATTTGATTTACTACACAGTTCCAGAAATTGATGTTTATCTGCTTTAGAAGCTTTGCGAAACGTTAACTCTCTTTTAATTCCTGTAAATCCATCTGAAAATGCCAATTATAATTATTAGTTTTGAAATAATTAGTGGAAAGAAGTGAAGACATTAATGACACGTCATAAATGTTTGAGAAAATGCAATCTAAGTGTTTTTATTTATCTATTTTACTTCAAAACAGACAAAAATTGAATATAACACGTAGGGAAGAAATACAATCTGTGTACGTTTTCTTGAGCCTCACAATCCGTACCATCGTTCTTATGCAATATTAATTTAACATCAGTGAAGGTAACGATGTCACCAGAATTTGACATCAATAATTATTGGTTCTGTATAAAAACCTTTTGCATCGGCCAGTGAGGTGCGTATTTTGTCTCTTATCTTTGAACACATGGAGGAGTCGACTCACTACCACGAGAACTTTGAGAACGATAATTGTATAATTCTGCCGAAGAAAAGACTAAATTCCTCTGCGTAGAGCTGAAGATTACATTTCCTCCTTCCCTCATTTTCTCATTTTGGCCACGTGGGTGCGCCTGTAGGGATGGAGTGCGACACCCTACTTCTGTCGCACCTTCACTGACATCCCAAACTGGTAATACTGCTTCCGTTTCATTAACATTTTTATCAACCTTTGGTTTCTACGGGCAACTGTTTTAATGCAGTCGCTGGAAATGAAATGTCTATGTTAACATAGATTTTACCATCCAAATTTTATTTAGAGAAGAAATATTTTATTTTATCTAAATTTTCCATTTAATGTACATCATCAGATTCTCTTCTTTTTTCCCTCCGATAAAGTAGTAAATAGCTATATCTTCTACAAGAAAATAAAATAAACTTTCTACGTTATATACGAAATATTATGTTTCTGCAGGATATTTGTTTCTTAACTCCAATAATCTGTGGAAATATTGTTGATCTCAATCGTGTGTTTATTTTAAGATTAACTTGAAAATGCTATTATTCATTTGTATTACGCTACGAATCAAATATATGTATTGCCGCGAATACATACTGCCTTGTGTGTTCCTATTAACTCACGTTGTCACACGTAGAGCGTATCAATTAATTTATATACCCACAACTGGGAATTCTCAATTACAGGAGATACCAAAAACAATTCACAGATATCAATGAGAAGAGACGATAAACAACAAAATATTTAAATGCCCAATTGAAAAGAAAAAGAGAACAACGTTATGTAAAAGGAATATGCGAAACAAATTAATAAAACATAGCACACCAATATAAAATCAACAGAAGAGAAAAATAACGTCAAAACAAGAGAAACATAAGAACGAGAAATACAAAAGTTAACTTGACCACATTTATTGATGTTTTGAATATTTTTATTCAACTCTTGCTTAAAATTAGCTTACGAAAAACTAAAGTTACAGTCCCACATGTTACACATTTCATTGAAATTCATTGAATTCACGAATGGTGAATGTGTGTAATATGACGTACATTGTTTTTTTAAATTAAAATAATTCACAACGCCTTAAATTTATTTCTAAAGCATTGCATTTCATTTATGTCACAGAGTAATATCGCCGGAAATGTCTTTGAAAACACACCGCAATTTCTCCTATCTGTTTAGAGTCATTACGTTGTACGTACTAAATTAATATGTAAATAATCTTAGTATTTACGATTCTGATTATAACAATATTCAGAAAGTTAATCAAAACAATAGGTCACATTATCGTCCTTATTAAGTTTCTGTAGTTATGTAAATTTCAGGAATTTAATTATTCTTCAAGATATACTAACAATGCACAAACAGGCCTAGAATGTTTCAGTTATATTGCAGGGGGGCATAGCCCTTATGAATAAAATATCGTATCAGCTCTAATGATGTATTTAGGGAAGTAAGGAAGAAAGTAATACACGTCTACTTGCAGTGGAATACTGGAGCAAAAGTACTCAGAAGACACCGTGGATTGGCGGGCGGCGATGCCACGAGACGGGCGCGAGCACGGGCGCTCAGGCCACCCACAGATCGCCCGCGCCGCCGCTCCCCTCCACGCGTCGCCACGGCACAAAGCCGCTTTTACACCGCGCAATCTGCTCGGGGCGCCCAAGATCCCCGCTCCGCCCTGCCCCGCCCCGACACCCTCTGGCCCCCTCTCTTGCCCCTGCCTCTGCACATACACTCGCTTTCACCACCGCCTTCGCTCTCGTCCTCGCCCTCGTCCTCGTCCTCGCCCTCGTCCTCGTCCTCGCCCTCGCCCTCGCCCTCGCCCTCGCCCTCGCCCTCGCCCTCGCCCTCGCCCTCGTCCTCGTCCTCGCCCTCGCCCTCGCCCTCGCCCTCGCCCTCGCCCTCGCCCTCGCCCTCGCCCTCGCCCTCGCCCTCGCTCCCGCCCTCGCTCCCGCCCTCGCTCCCGCCCTCGCTCCCGCCCTCGCTCCCGCCCTCGCTCCCGCCCTCGCTCCCGCCCTCGCTCCCGCCCTCGCTCCCGCCCTCGCCCTCGCCCTTGCTCTGGGCCTCGCTCTTGCTCTTGCTCTTGCCCTTGCCCTTGCGCAGCGGCACGCGGCTGCAGAAAGTCCACCGCCCATCCCGCCTCATCTGTTCCCGCCCCGCTCCCCTCCACTCCATCCTCTCCCTCCTCAACCCGCTGCAACCCACGTCTCTAACCGAAGGTTGTCCAATTTTAACTACATATTCGCCTTAATGGAAAGGTTTGATAAGTAATCATTGTAACTACATTTTAAAATCTGCACAAACTAGCTCTTTTACCCTTCTTACGATAACATTTGTGTTTTTCGAAAAGTAACCACGAGAACGATAGCAGAACGGTGAGAGACCCCACGCTTTTTACGTTGTTCCTCTTTGTCCCTCCTGACACTCGACTTGGCCTCCTACATCTTCGCTCCCGGCCGCTGCCATTGCCCCTCCGTTATCACTGCTCTTCTGCCCTCTTCACCCCGACACCACGGCACCTCCGCCATCCCCGTCGCCAGCGGCGCCCGCGCTCCGGAGGTCGAGGGTCGGCCAGGAACCGGCGGCGGCCCAGCGCGCGCGACGGGCGACACGGCGCGCGGCCGCTAATGAAACGGCGCAATCGATGGGGGGGGGGGGGGGGCGACTAATGCGGCTCTGTTGGGGCCAGCGCAGCGGCTCACAGCTCGGCCTCTCGCGGCTCGCACCTGGCAGGCCGGCCCGTCAATGAGTAAAACACTTTACACCCCACGTATTGATATGTGTGGGTAGTGGGCAATTGTTGCTGCACTTATTGAAAGAATTACTGATATTAGCTGATACAGATAGAGGGGTTTCTCGCTACAAGGTATTTCCCCAACGGGGCACCACCCCAGTCGGGAGAAGCTTGAAGTTCCCAACTGGAATGTGTGGTAGTGTAGTGCATGTAAGTGTGTGTGTGTGTAAGGGATGAGGATAGGCCAAAGAATGGAAAGGGAAGATCGTCAATGTCTCATTTGGTAGGGTACTGCTTCAGCATTCGTCTGGGATTGATCGAAGAAACCAAGGTAAACTACTGATCAGAGCAGCCGGTCGCTAGAATTGTCTTCCAGACAGCAACTGAACTTGACCCAGCTGTCTGACTAGTGTCGAAAATCCTGCCACCGTCGGGACTCGAACCCCAGGACCTTCAGGTCAGAGGCACTGCAGTAACTTCAGTTGATGTCATGATCGACCTCTTCTGATGAGGAGCTTTCGACCCTGAGAGAGGGATCAGTTCCAGAAGGCATTGCTTAAACTAGCAATTTAATATTTTATCGTGGTTAATTTACACCGAAGGGCTGACGGCCCAAAAAGTGTACCTACATTAATTTTGTACGATATTAGAATATTTTTCTGCTATAGTTTTTGTCTTAATCAACATCACACCTACCATTCTGTGACGATCCAGACGGACTCGACAAAAAGAATAATTCAATGTGTTTTAATAGACCCCCAAAGGCGACATGTTTACAAAAACAAATGATGGAATTCGGAAGAGCAGTGTTAATTGTTTATTTCGCCGGAACTGAGAAAATGTGAAAACATCAAACAGACCAGAGTAAATAAATTAAAAAATATCTTAGGGTGACGAACATTTTTATGTGAACATAAACTCAAAAAAATCATAATAAGCCAATTACTACCACTACAACTACAAACACTACCCACCGAAAACATGATGTAAGTAAAAGATGTAAAAGAAACTAAACCGACATAAAAAGACAGTAAAATATAAACAAAATAACCAGGAAAATATTTAATTTAATTACGGAAAAGATCGAGATCAAGTGTGAGCGAATGTAAACGGGAAACGCTATTATATCACATAAGGAAGTGAATGACGAACGAGAGAGACGGCAATCGTTGGCAGAAGTTGGCAGAAAGACACAAGAAACGTGAAGTCAGACTGGTGTTCTGGAACGTGACGGATCGCAGAGAGAAGCAATGATTTTTTTTAATTTGTTACGTTCGATGATAAGCAAACTACCAGTAAGAACATGACATGCGCTTCAAAACGGAAAATGGTAGTTTTGGAAGTAGGCGTAGTGTTTGCTGATTTTTCTAGTAACGTTGGCGGCGATCAACGACAAGTGAATGGAACGCTTTTTATTTTCTATTTCGCCTTAAGGCCAAGAATGTTTTGCAGTGGGGCGAATCTTAGAAGTAAATGTTCGTAAATGGGGAAACGAAATGCACGCTTGTGTGAATGAGATTTCTGTGTACTGTTTTGAATGAATGTGTTTATTAATTGTTTCAAGGGTAGTATGTGTTAATATGTGTTACTGTTGTTTTTTTCATGAAATGTGTTGTGTATTAGCCAGAAGAAGCGACAATAAGGCTCGGTAATTTTTGATATTGAATAAACAAAGTTGCACTTGCACTTGCGGGGGCAATGATTAATTTTTAAAATTTGATGGTTTATTTAATTTCGAGAAAGAGGGGAACTTACGTATCCAATTCCCAAAATCGATGATATGCTTTTCGTTTACCGTACAGAGCGGCTTTGCGGATTCACACCTTTAAAAAAGTTAATTCAAATCGGCAAATTACTTCAAAAGCGTAGGGAGATTGTTTATTTATAATAAATTAACTATATATATAGTATTTTTAATATTTTGGTGTTATCATTAATATTTGTTTATTGTTATAATTGCGTGAATTAGAAACCGTTTCAGTTCACTTGGCGGCTCAAGGTCTTGACACCGACTGGTGTATTATTAAAATACTAATGTATCATTTAAAAATCCGAATGAATGTGCTCAACATTCCGAAAATTTAAAAGAAAATCCGGCGACATTTGTTTAGAGTCAATCGCCATGAAATCAAATTTATTGTCCATATATTGGGTTACATAGCTGCATTTCACGTGAATTGGTATAGGGCGGATATTCGTTATACCGAGAATCACTAATTGCATTGATTCTGGGAATATCATCTGCGTTCTATTAATAAGTGTTGGGCAAGGATTCAAATATTGAAGCATGTGATGTCATTTGTGACATGAATTTCCCATTATTTCCATAAAAAAGAACTAACCCGATGGGAAATGCACTGAATATTTGCATTCTTTTCCAATATTTTATATAGGTTCATTCTGAAATAATGATACGTGGGAGAGCTTTTTATTTCCGGTTCATCAAAATAATTGGTAAGTGGAGTGAAATATTTGCATCTGCTTATGCACATGTATTTTATTTGACAACTGTTTATTTTACGTCTGTTTAATAAAGATAAATGCTTTCATTTACGTGTCTTAAAGTCCAGAGTATTTCTACCTCAAAGATCTGAACGAAACACGAAAGATGGCATGGATGTTCAACTACTTTGTAGATAAAAAAATGAATTTCAAATTGGCAGCGTTATTGTAACAGAAATGTAATGTTTTAGTGATGCAGAATCCAACTCATATTTCCCGTTTTTCTTTCAAATTATCTACTTCTTCAAGTATTGGGATTTCTTTAAAAAGCGATGTATTGTTTTTTGTGCAGTTTTACAATGAGTTGTATCACGCAATCTGAACCTATTTTTTAATTTCTAGCATTAGTTTGGTTAAATTTAGTTATTTCTTTTGCTTCTGCTACATGTGTATTCCAATTACTGAATGCAATCGTCTATTTTATCTTCCATTGCAAAATCTTGATCTTTATTTTTATTTCTAGTGGTGGTTTGGTTTATTTTGATATTTTTCTGCAGGAACTGCTGCTCATCTATTACAATTTTTCGTTCAATAAAACTTTGCGAGGTTTTTGAATCAAATTTATACGTAGGAATATTGGATGGTCCTCCAATTCATAAGCTCATCAGTGATTCCAATTTCAGTACAGTAATAACCAACACCGTACCATGTGCGTGAAACGGTTCTGTCTCTTCTTCGACAACCATAAAGCATGCAACTATGAATAATACATTTAAATCATTCAGAAATCGGAAGATTAGGATGCGCATAAAGGTACACTTTCTACAGCCATTAACAAAGATTTACTTAAAAACCCCGTGATTACAATGAGAGAAGTACTACCAGTATATCAAAGCAATGGAGGAGTGTCAGGGTAGATGGGACAGACGTATGATGGCAGACTACTGCTATGCGCTTGCGACGATACTCTGCTAACGACAGTCACAGGAGAAATACTGTCAGAGATTTCTAAAGCAAAAATATTTGTGAACTGTATGTTATATAAGACTAGTTTCACTGCGTAGTTCATGTATTTAGTTCGAATTGATTTGGTAATTCTTGTACATTTACCTTTGAGTAGTCACATTCTTTTGATAATACTGTTCGCTTTTATATATGTTTTACTATAAGATGTACATTATTTCAAAAACTAGAGTCAATCATGCAAACCCAAAAACATTTAGGTTCAACCTCATGCATTTGTTCTAAACACACTTCCATGTAATTGTCAACACAATCATTGCACCGCGATGAAGACACCAGCTCCCTTCTCGAAACGCCGATGGCCACGACGAGTAGCGTGCGTGCGTGTGTGCGTGCGTGTGTGTGTGTGTAGATGCGTGGGAGGCGCGGTGGCGCACTGGGAGCGGCCGGGTGGCTGCGGCCGCGTGTCGGCCAGCGCCGTGGGCGGGGCTGGGGGGCTCGGCCGAGGGACGCAGCTGTGTTGACACGCGGCGCGCTCAAAGGCCAAGCCTGGGGACGGGCGAAGAGACGGGAGCGCTCGCCGCCCACCAAGGCAACGGGGTTGCGCAACCGGTTGCCAGGGTTGCGGGCGGCGACGGAGACAGGCAGTGGGGTAGAGGGACGGCGGGGGGGGCGGAGGCGGAGGTGACGGCGGGGCGACGGCGGGGCGACGGCGGGGCGACGGCGGGGCGACGGCGGGGCGACGGCGGGGCGACGGCGGGGCGACGGCGGGGCGACGGCGGGGCGGCGGCGGGGCGGCGGCGGGGCGGCGGCGGGGCGGCGGCGGGGCGGCGGCGGCGGGGCGGCGGCGGGGCGGCGGCGGGGACCGAGTGACGAGGCGACGGCTGGGGCGGGTGGGTGCCCGCAGTGACGGCGTAGGAAGGCGGTCGAATGGAGAGGGGGCAGCCTTCATTGACTCGGTGCCTGCGTAAAGGAGCAGGTTTTATGGAGATTGCTTTGATGCATACTCTAATTTATGATCCTTGATCGTGGTAAAACAAAATGACATCATCTCTCAAGAGACTTCAGAGCTCTTGATCGTTCTTTCCTCACATGAGGGAGAGGAAAAGGAATTTACTGAGGTTGCGACTTTTGTCAAAAAAGAGAATGTTGTAATGAGTGCAAAGAGCATTTTTTTCTAAATTCTTGGGCTCGTCAAGTATTATATGACAATGGAAGTAATATGAGGTACTACTTTCGGAATATTATAATCTTCTTGTCGGCCTCAGAAGTAGGACGTTCTATTCATTCTTGAGGATATCTAATAGGAAAGCATTTTAAATGTTCGGGGATCCTTAAAGTAATATGCAAAGTGCTATATAATTTTGTAGGGAGTACAAATGTGAAATAAAAACCCTTTTAATAAGTTGTAGATCTTACAACAGAGATTTCGAACTTATGATAATTTAAGTGCTTTTCGCCTCAAGCTTTTAGTCACAGCAAAAAGAACAACTATTTCATGTACAATATAAAAATAACAATGTCACAAAACTGTAGTATTAAATATACCATTCTGAGCCCGCATTTTATCAAATAAATATTTTCTATTATAATTTTGTAAATTAGACATGTTCTCTCATACAAGCAAGTAAACTTTTTAAATGATTTAAACGTAGCTAGAATGTACTGGAAGTGGAAAATTTACGACCAGAAACTTTAGGATTATTTGTGAAAGAAAGTATTTATTTTCTCAATCGATTTTACACTTCGTGAATTCAATATTCAGTGACGAAAAACACTTAGAATAACTTTGTAAGAAAGGTTTTCAACGTTATA
The DNA here is from genome assembly GCA_038098605.1 of Gryllus longicercus. NCBI lineage: Eukaryota > Metazoa > Arthropoda > Insecta > Orthoptera > Gryllidae > Gryllus > Gryllus longicercus. The sequence goes on along the minus strand of JAZDUA010001401.1, from coordinate 70,709 downwards.
TAAAAAATTTTTAAGAACACTAGTGGGTTTACTGTTTGTAATGATAGTTCTGCTATGGTAGGGTGAATTTGAATCAGAGATAGTAGATTTTTAACGTCTCAAGAGTATTAAAACATTGAATCATTGTGATTATTGAAATACAAATAACAATGAGTACCATATCGTAATAGTAGTCATAGTTAAAACAAATCTATGGCTAAGCTGGATGACCAAAGATCGTGTATATTAATAAAATTTCAAATGTAATTAAATCGCTTGTGAATACTACTTCGGAAAGAAAACTCAAATGAATTTATGAATTTCAATAATATCCTTGTGTGTCATTAATGATTATAGAGTCTACTGGGATGAAAAAAGTACCGTTCGTTTCAGAAACCCGCTGTTTCGTTTCCGTAAGTAGTATTCAGAGAGCCTTGAACTTGGCCTCCTTGAGATTGAGCGTGGGCGGTGGCGGAGACCATTTGTGTTCGACGGGGGGGGGGGCGTGGCTGTAAGCTCCCTTCGGGCGGTACGGGCCACCACAAGTGCGGCCCCGTATGTAGAAGCGTATAGCTTTCACTAGAGACAGTCGTTTTCTACAAGTGTAGATCAATGTAATTTCATTATTTTGACATATTTTTGCACAAATGTTATGTAATAATAATTCATTCAACACTTCAAATTTACAGTGACGATATTTTAATGGGGAATAAAGCCTGTTTCTCTGATATATCAACAAGTGGTTGAGTAAAAGTCAGAACTTTGATGTAAAAATTTAATGAAGTCACAAAGTTATTTTCTAATGCTGTACTGAACATTTCAAAAAATATAATATTGTTACATTGTTAAAATATAAGAATTATTTTAATATTTACAATCTGATGACAATCGACTTTTCAAGAGTATTAAAACGTTGAAAGACACACTGCACAAATTATAACATTAGTAGGTAACACACGTACTACTGTACTTCATGTCATAGTACATATAAGGAATTGGGTAAATGAATACACACGTTGCAGACCACTGAGAGTACTCCTCACCGCAACTAACCAGTGACTTTACTAGTTAAATGATGTATTTCAATTGCGTTGTGACGTATGCTTTCCAGCAATTACAACTCAGGTTCCACGTTAATTATTCTGCACCACGTATGCATTTTTTACGTGAGTTGCGCATACCAATACTATGAAAAAGGGGAAAAAGCAATAGAAGGAACGCAGATGTGAAGATGTCCAATAAGCTGTGGCTACTTGCAGCGTGGGAGCGCGGCGCCCATTCGCATGGAAATGGGGCTGGATGGGCGAAGGCATCTGCCAGAGGATGCGGGGCGCGAAGGGTCGTGGCGGTGCCCCGGCGGCCACTTCCCTCCGTGGCCCGCGGCGATGCGCCCACGCCCAAGGCGACACGAAGGGGCGAAGCCTAGCGGGCGAGGAGGGGGGCGCGGGGAGGGAAAGGGAGGTGTCGGGTCGCTCCGGTTCGGGCGGGGCCGGGCGGGGCCGGGCGGGGCCGGGCGGGGCCGGGCGGGGCCGGGCGGGGCCGGGCGGGGCCGGGCGGGGCCGGGCGGGGCCGGGCGGGGCCGGGCGGGGCCGGGCGGGGCCGGGCGGGGCAGGGCGGGGCCGGGCGGGGCCGGGCGGGGCCGGGCGGGGCCGGGCGGGGCCGGGCGGGGCAGGGCGGGGCCGGGCGGGGCAGGGCGGGGCAGGGCGGGGCCGGGCGGGGCAGGGCGGGGCCGGGCGGGGCCGGGCGGGGACGGGACGGGACGGGACGGGACGGGCTGGCGCGAAGGCAGTGCTGCGTTATAGAGGGGGAGGAAAGCGGCGCGAGGAAGTGTGCAGCGGGGCAAGGGACCGAGGGCAGTGGAGGGCGTGGGGTAGGCGGGGTGCAGCGCGACGCCTGAGTGCGTTTCGATTGTTCCTCCGGTGTCCATATTGCCTGCTCCTTTCCGGCGCGGGCGTGTAGCGTGGTCGCAGCTGGCGCCGCGGGGGCGGAGTGAGGGTCGGGGCTGGGGTGGGGGCCGAGACGTGCCTCGGGCGCGGCGGCCCTTGTCCCAAAGCCACCCGACTGCCTCTCCTTCGCCCCCCCCCCCCAACCGCGCCCGACCCACGAAGCAAGGGGGCGAGGGAGGGCGAAGGCAGCTAACTCTGTGGCAGAAGAGCTATTACATTAAGATGCAATTCCACTGCTGGCTTAACACGTTTCACTTGCAAGCGAGGATGATCGAATTAACGAATTATACCGATAATAATCGTAAACGAATTATTCCTTAAGTAGACTGTTATTTTAGTATTTCCAGAGGCGTCAAGCTATTTGGTCATTAGTCCTGTAGAACGCGCTCTAGTCGAGAGGTGCAGGCCAACCTACACAAGGGGTTTCACCCTCCAGGTATTTTGCGGTGTCTTCCGCCCCTGATATCCCGAGATATGTGCTAGAGTACCAGGTGCAAGTGCAAAAGCACATGTGCCACAGAAGGGCGAAGTCCAGTACATCACTACGAGTTCCCCTACGCCTCGGAAAAGAAAAACGGAATTGATTGATAATATCCTACTTCTGAGCTCAACTGCTTTGGTCATTAGTACCGGAAGTGTGGTGTTAAGTGTTAGGGAGGTGGCGGTGGTGTTCCCCCTCCCGTTTGATGGCGAGATCCGGTGCCGGACTACACGTCAGCATACCGATTTTTCTCCATCCAGATATCTCCAACCCCGAGGGCAGCGCTCCAGGAGAGGCTAGTTCTCAGCACCCACCTGATCTCCTGACATGTAGTGTAAAGCATGTGTAAAGCATAGCAGAGAGTATGCAAGTAAGCGGTAACCACAGCTCAAGGGGAGGAAAGAAATATCCCGTGCGGTCCGTGGCCCTTTTGTTAGGACACTTCTCCTGAATTATTATTTCTATTATTATTATTATTATTATTATTATTATTATTATTATTATTATTATTATTATTATTATTATTACGAGCTGCTCCGGTATTAATACAAGAATCCACTGAGAACTGCGGATCATAGCATCCAGCCGCTAGAATTCTCCTCACCAGTGGTTGAATTCAACATTGCTGCATAGTCCTTGAGTAGCAGTCTGAGTATCATTTTCTTCTGGATTCTCTCTTTCGCTTATCTTTCTATTTCTTCATTGTATTATTTGGGATGTTAATCAATTGTAATTTAACCTTAGCCCTAATTTCTCGTAAAATGGCTCACTCTGTTTCGTTTTAAGGGAGTTGGAGTTGAAGTTGCCGTCTAGTTGTGGGGCGACGGTAACAGCAATCCCTGCTTAGCGAGGCGAAGAATAAACGGGGCCATTCGGAACTAATCGTGCGCTGGGAACGAACAAAGTGCTACAAAACGAGCACGGAGAAAAAAAAAAAAAGGGAAGGACGGAGGAAACGCGTTCTGATATAATTGTAAATGAAGATGTGAAGACGCATTTTAACCAACCTCGCAAATGAGCTACAAATGAAAAGCGATAGGGTCAATAAACAGCAGAAGTTTTACATGTTTGCAATGTATTCCCATCAATTTTGGAAGTAATCTGTAAACTAAATGTTCGTACCCTCAAAAAGGTATAAGTACTATACGTTTGGCATGAATTAGGCACCGAAACATTTCATTTCTCCAAGGCACACTTTGACCCAGTCATAATATTCTGCGGCAGAAAACTTGTTTTTGTTTCCCACAATCTCGCTTTCGGAATTAGCGATATTGGAAGAGGGAGTGAAAGATCAGGGGTTGGGAGGCAGGAAAGAGCAGTTGGGCTGGAGGTAGTAAGAAAGTTGGTGGTGAAAGTGGTTAGGAGGGGAGGAGAGGAAGATGGGGTGTGGAGAAGGAGGGGAAGGGGGCGAAGGAGGTTGGGAGAGAATAAGGTGGGCGGAGCGACGCCTGCTGGATGGGAGATTCCCGCCTTGCGCCATTTCTTTCTTGCGCTAAGGCAGCCGCCGCCTCGAGAAATGGCTGCTTTAAAACTGCCTCCTGCGTAAATGCTGCGAAAGGGAGAAGAGAGGATCACGCTAAATGACTCGGATTCAGCGCAGACACAGTGTTTGTTTTTCCCGACAGTTTCAGGATTACCTGACTTCTCGCTAATTCAACAAGAACAGATTTGAGTTGTGCATTCTCACGATCCGACGGGGTCGTTTCCCAAATATAAAAATAAATTCTTCCAAGGAAATGAAATTAATTACGTAACGGACATTCCGGGAGTAACTAGAACGTCAAGTATTTTGAACAGAAATGTTTTTATAAGTTTTATTTATGTATTTTTAGGTACATGAGAAAGGAATATCGTTGAATATCCTGAATGGAAAGAACCCATTGTCTATTGTAAATTACTTGTAGTACGACCTTTAAAAATAGAATATCATATTAATAAAGGCAACAAGGACTATAGACCTTTATAATTACAGTTACTTAACTTCTACTAGCTACGTCCTTTCAGGTTTATCTTTTAGGCATTGTTCTTTAGGCATTGACAAGTACATTTTAATTAACGTTTCTTAATTCAGTATTGGTCTGTATAAAAGTAAATGTTACATTTGTAAGGCCCACTAAAGCAGCAGTTTTCCTTTGTTGATTCTGTCTGTCAAGAAGAAGAAGAAAAATAAAATTGATGCTATATTTCTTCATACTCCGACAACCACACACTGCCCCTTAATTGAACGGTTGAGCTAACTATTCACCGCGACACAACACGCGTTCAGCGGTTGTTTCAATTGAGCGTGTATCTCTTCGGAGCACCTTGCTCTCATAATAGGCGCGTGCCGGAATGAAACGCGCTAATGACATTATCCATTTATTTGTAGCTGCGGGCGCGGCCGCCGCCGCGGCGCAAAGCGTCTGTAATCGGGTGTCGAAAGCGCTCGTTGATTTCAAATAGTAATTTCACTTGTTCCGCGGAGAGCCGATTTCACGGAGCTAACGCGCCACGCGGGACGGGGGTGGGGGTGGGGGGCGGGGCCGTGTCACGCCCGCGCGCGGCCGCCACGCGTGCACCACGCCCGCGCCGGCGACGCTGCTGCAACCTCCGACGGCCCGGGATTAATTCCTGATACTATATTAATTAGAGAATAACAAGCCATTCATTTTGCAGCCCCGATTATACGTGATTATGCGGCGGCGGGAGTACTGATGACGGTGTTAACTGACGCTGAGCATAACATTAGATTTGCTAAAAATTTCATTTTCCTCGTTTGATTATTAAGCGATACATATTCGTTTTCTACAAGTGTAGATCAATGTAATTTCATTATTTTGAGATATTTTTGCATAAATGTTATGGAATAATAATTCATTCAACACTTCAAATTTACAGTGACGACATTTTAATGGGTAATAAAGCCGGTTTCTCTGATATATCAGCAAGTGGTTGAGTAGAATTCAGAAATTTGATGTAAAAATTTATTGAAGTCACAAAATTATTTTTTAATGCTGCACTGAACATTTCAAAAAATATAATTTGGTTTCATCATTAAAATCGAAGAATTATTTTAATATTTACAATCGGATAACAATTGTAAAGAAATCATGTTATAATGTTGTAAGCATGTGCTTACTTGAGAGCCGATGAAAAAGATTCGTTTACTAAAATGTAGTCGTAGCCCGTTAATTTACGCTGTAGGAATATCTATTTGCTCTTTATCTTATGTGTGATATCTTTCACGAGGGAGATCATGCTGTAGTAACCTCCGAAATGGTAAGGTAGTATACGATGCGAGATACTATCCAGGAAAAGTGTTGAAAGACGTGGAAAAAGCATTAAGCAAATTTACCGACAAATGTTAAATGGTCACTTTAAAACAGATTTCTTTAACTTATGAAGAATTATTACAAGTTAATGTCCGCACATCACAATACTCCACATTAAATGCAAACACTTCATCGTACAGGTTTTCTTTTGAATGTTCATTGTATGTCGATATGGTTTCATATAATATTGAATATTAATTTTAAACACAAGGTTTGGTGTTAATTACACCTCAAATTGCCATGTTATTAATTGTTAAGACTCGAAATACATATAATTTATGTGCATCAGCATTTGATGCCAGAACATTTCTCGAAAGAGGTGCATCGCTGGTGCCAGATGCCTTGATGGAGCGCTATGTATGAGAAAATCAGTAAACTGAATTTGTTGGATATTTGATAAATAATTAGTTTGTGTGATCTGTAGGCGATAACTTGCACACCTACTATTCTAAAAAATATCAACATGTATTAAATATATTAGAAATGTTGCGCTTTATTCACGAAACTATCGAGAAACGTTAAACGCGTCAGGGCAAGTGTTCCCAAGACGGGTAGGGTATGCAATTTGCCGTACATCCCTGTGAAGCTGGTAGTCTTTTCGTATATCTTCGAAGGCGGTGCCTTTTGACGTCTCGTGCTGTGTTCAACTGAGACCGAACGCATCTGCGTAAAAGCTTGCGTCCGTTACAATAAAACTAGAATATTATTGTTAGCTGAATTGCATAACTTTTGATTATTCGTGTATTATTTTTCCAAAAAAAATATTATTAAGATGCTTCAAACATGTTTAGATTAATATATCGGTGCTTATAACACCAAAGACGTGATATAGCATAATTTTATGATGCATTTAAATAGGAAATATTTCGTGCATTATGGGTGCCGCGCAGTGGTTATTACTTTCGCGCTGTCGCGGTAGAGAGAACACGTGGTGTAGCATGAATCCATGTTTTGTGGGTCTTTGAAGCCGAAATATTGTTCGACGGGAAAACGTCTGTCTGTCTCTGTCTGTCTGTCTCTGTCTGTCTGTCTCTGTCTGTCTGTCTCTGTCTGTCTGTCTCTGTCTGTCTGTCTCTGTCTGTCTGTCTCTGTCTGTCTGTCTCTGTCTGTCTGTCTCTGTCTGTCTGTCTCTGTCTGTCTGTCTCTGTCTGTCTGTCTCTGTCTGTCTGTCTCTGTCTGTCTGTCTCTGTCTGTCTCTGTCGGTCTGTCTCTGTCTGTCTGTCTCTGTCTGTCTGTCTCTCTCTGTCTGTCTCTGTCTGTCTGTCTGTCTGTCCGTCTGTCTGTCTGTCTGTCTGTCCGTCTGTCCGTCCTACGTTTTGTGAACAAATTCTAGCGGCTAAATAGTCCAGCAGATTTTCTCAAAAATTGATATTCCTCAATGAATATTGCTGATGTCGCGGTCATTTGAATTTGAAACCGATATTTAATTTTAAGGAACTTCACAGCAATCCCCTCGGACATTTTCAACATATTCAAAAATTGGCTCCGACGTGATTTGTTTAAAATTTTCTATTGGTTGATGTGAAGGACGTTTAAGAGAATGGCTCAGGTTTCATGTTCGTTAAAAACCCTGATTTTTTTTTTGAAAATTTTACGTACTATTACAACTATGAAGACAAACATTTTTTCTTAATGAATTGTGATAATGAAAAACAGATTTAATAATAATGTCATGCTCAATTTTGCGAAAACAAGAGTAATTTTTGCAAACTTTTTGTGTTGAAACAGTCAATTTTTCTTTTCTTGATGAAATGCGTTTATCAGAAAATATATCTTTGAAGTTGATGTTGAATTTTTTGAATATGAATATTTTTTGTGTTATTTGGCGACAAACACAATCCCCCGCTCCAAATTTACTGTGCTTCGTTTTCGATGTCTTCCTACAAATAAAATTGTTAAAATACATTTTTTGTCAATGAAATGCATTTATGAAAAACAAATCTTCCAATAAGATCTGTTTTTATTAAATACATGTTGAATTTTTCGAAAATATTGAGTATTTGTTGTGTAATTTGGTGTCAAACATAGTGGCCCGCTCTCAACTTACTGCGCTTTATGGACGTAATTCTAGGCGACTGGATGGTTCGTAAGTTAGAATATGTACCTGTATGTTATTTCATATTTATTTGTTTCTTACATATTACTACAATCTTTTGTTACGAATTTACGCGTTAATCTTTTATAAATCATTCAAAACCTACAAATTGCTAGCATTAAGCGAATATTGGATTGTAATGCAACAATGACATTTCGGCATTAACATTTCTGTGAACTACGTCTGATTGTTGGGAGATGATGTAGCTGTATGAAAAGCAGTTACAATTGTGAAATTTGTGTTGATAATTGATTGAAAATATTGCGCATTTTCACCAAGTGTTGTATGATATGTGATCGGTTTTACAAAAAAATAACTGAAATGTGTTAATTCGGAGAGAAATTGTGGTATGAAAATTATTGCATAACTACTACTAAAGGCGAGAGAGTACGTGCTGTTTTCTCACCACTAGTTATTAAAGCATTTCCCTGCGTCACGGGTTTCTGTCGATCGAGAGCATGTTTCCGAACAGAGCTGTGAGCCTGCGTTGGCAGCGCCTGTCGCGGCGTTGCGCCGCAGAAGGGTCTGCGGGAGAAGGGAGGAGGGGGTTGAGGAAGGGGGGGGAGGACGCAGCGGCTACGCGAGCCTCAGCTGCGGCGAAGGGCCGCAGTCACTCGCGCTCGCCACCCCTCGCGCAGCACGGCCTCAGGAAACCCTGACATTGCCAGCTGAACTTTCTAGCTAGGCTAAACTTTCGTTATTTGTAAATTATTAGTTTCGAGAAATAAATAGTCATGTCTTTTGTAATGTTATTTGCTCAATATTTTTTAGCAATAAACCTTTTCTTTTTTACTTTTTCTAAACGACAGATGCAATTTCCGTTTCGTAATTGGCGTTAAAATGTTTTACTAAGTTTTTTATTCTTCTTCTTCTTCTTCTTCTTCTTCTTCTTCTTCTTCTTCTTCTTCTTCTTCTTCTTCTTATTATTATTATTATTATTATTATTATTATTATTATTATTATTATTATTATTATTATTATTATTATTATTATTATATTTATATTTTAAACTGCGTATAGTTGTAAATGTAGGAGCACTGATTTTATAAGTTGTAAAATTTATGTGATAAAGTTAATATTATGTATGCAGTAGTTAAAACTGCTTAATCAAGTGCAAATATAAATGTCATTAACAAACTTTTCTTTTTAGGTATGTTGGATATTCAAATATTACTAAAAACGACTCACGGTTGCACCGGATGTAATGCAAATACTTAGTACTCCACGGACAATAGGTAAGTGGAATATATAGAAATTTAAATAGACCAATCACATATTTAATATGTTTTATCCCCATATCAGTAACGTGTAGTGATGTAAATTTCGTGATTGTAGTTGTGAAATGCCACATCGTAGCTTCCTTGTAACATCTCACATTAGGTTTGTGAGCTTTTGGTGTTAAGGCTCTTAGTGGTGCTGTGAGCGAGGGGAAGGGCGATACGGGGCCCGAGAGAGGGAGGGGGCGGCGCGGGGCGGGGACGTAGGGCTTAGTGCAGCGGCCGAGATTCTGCGCCCCGCTCGACTCGTCGATCGATGGGGAATTTCTATATTTAGGGCGAGGTAATTGGCGCGTCACGGGTAATTTCCACGTCTGACGGGCGCGTGTATCAGAAATGACGTTGATTCGCGGGTGGCGCCGCAGTCGCTCCTCGATATCATCGAATGCCCCGCGTCGCCGGACGCCGCCTCCGCCAGCCGCGGCGGCCACGCGGGCGGCGGCGGGGACGGGGGGCGTGGAGGGCAGGTGGTGGAGCAGGATCACAGAACGACTTGGGGGCGGGAAAGAAAGAAGGCAGGAAGGGGAACAGGCGAGGCGGGCAGCTGGAAAGGGAAGGCGGGCAGGGGGCGAGGTGAGGTTGGAAGCGGGGAGAGGCGGGGAAGGAAGCAAATGTCAGGCGAGGCGGTGCGTGATCGGGACTGGAGCAGGTGAGGAGGGGACCGAGAAGGGACGGCGGGCAGAACGGGCGAGGCAAGGACGGGAGCAGCGACATGCTGCAATGTGGGGAGCGGTGTGATGTGTTGAGTGGGACTGATCGAGGACGCCGAGAGGAAAACGTGAGAGAACAAAGAGGGAAAGAATAGGAAATATAAAATGTGGCGAAGGAGAAATTGGAGACTTGCAGGAAAGGTTTGAAAAATATTTCCAAAAGAAATAGTTATGCATGGTAGAACTTGAGAGGAGATACATACGTCTGAGTCGTACTACTTTCATGGCAAGTGCAAGAGGCTAGTGAAGCCGGTGGTTGCGGGGTTTGGAAGGAAGTAAGGCTTTTTACCAGAAGCAGACAAGCGTCTCCCGGTACTTTCACGAAGAGAAATACAAAGCCCGGCGTATAACACGCACGATGCACGTAGGAGGGCTTGGAAACAGCAGGGGAATAGCGACAAGTTGACAAGATGATATTGGCAGTTGCGAAGAGAACCGAGGCGACTGGAAAGGAGATGTTTGAACGACTTTAAAGATGATAGACCGGAGAAAGGTAATCGAGGTCCAGCGCTGGGACCCCGCTGGATACATGAGAGTGGGAAATGAAGAGTAGAGAGGTTGGCGAGAGTGGCGAGTGTGGTGAGAAGGGCGAGAGTGGCGAGAGGGGCGAGAGTGGCGAGAGTGGCGTGAAGGGCGAGAGGGGCGAGAGGGGCGAGAGGGGCGAGAGTGGCGAGAGTGGCGAGAGTGGCGTGAGGGGCGTGAGGGGCGAGAGGGGCGAGAGGGGCGAGAGGGGTGAGAGGGGCGAGAGTGGCGAGAGTGGCGAGAGTGGCGAGTGGGGTGAGAGGGGCGAGTGGGGCGAGTGGGGCGAGAGGGGCGACACGGGCGACACGGGCGACACGGGCGACACGGGCGACACGGGCCACACGGGCCACACGGGCGCACAGTGTTCCTGCATGCGAGCATGAGTGCAGGAGCGGTGCCCGGGCGCGAACGGTGGCCGAACGGCGTGTGAGCGTGGAGGAGGGCGAGGGGACGAGTGTAGAGGGGATGGCGAGCGAGGAGGCGTGGGCAGCGAGGCGTTCGTCAGCCGCCGCTGCCGCTGCTGCTAAATTATTCAGCCACTTCGTTTGCTGGGTTCACAGCAGAGTACACCTGGTTTTCTCAAGAAGATAAATCGGATGGAAGATTGCCTGGATTATCGTTAGAAGCAGTTCAATTTTTTATGAACGACAGAACTTCTCCCTGTTTCAACAGTGCTGTTGGTCGTCTTTCGAACACTATTCCTCGTGCCAGAAAGAATGGGGAAATATTTGAAGAGTTTATTTTTCTTATCTCTGGGTGAATTGTACATAAATAATTATCCTTGGATTTCCTTTAAATATAAAATGTACCATTAGTTACATTTTTGCGTACGTGTTCAAATGAAATTGGGACAGTGCGAGAACTCGATATTTTACAATCTTCTGCTGTGATTGTAGTGAGCAGATATAATGAGCACATATAGTGAGCAGATACCAGTGAGACTCCAGCATCACATTGTTTCTCGTAGTATTTTTTACGTAATAAGAGTAACATATTACATAATATTGACATTTTTTCTGTAAGTTATAGTTTCTTTTGCTCAAAAACTTCTTTATAGCAATATGTGTGGGAGATTGGAGTTCGTAAATTTCGAATATTCACAAGTTTTAATGAAAATCGTCCTGATACTATGCTTTTAATGGGCTTTCTCTTATTGAAAGGAAACAATAAAGAACAAATATTTAGAAATTAAACACCGGACATTACAACACTAGATATACTGACACTTTGCCACCTTCCTCGTTGAGTTTTGAAAATTAAAACCAAATTTGTCTGCAGTGCCTTAAAAAATTCTTACTATTTAACTAAAGATTGCTGAAAAACTACTTATATGATTTTTTAACCTAATACCCCACTGATGTGTTGTTTAAATATTGTACCAACTTGGTGTATTTTTAACTAAATTTTCTTCTTCACATTTAGTATAGCTTTTAGCATTTAATGCATTAACCACAAAGCAGTGGGCGATAATTTTTTTTTATTTTTTATTAACAAAGCAAACAAAACCATTTCCATCATCTTCACAACTCCCTTCGAAAAATACCACTTTGGCAAATAATTGTAAATGTTTTCAAGGATGTCTTTTCATTTTTTCCCGTAACAAATTGCTGAATTGTTGACAGTTAACTCCTGCAGTATGTCACTATGGTTGGTATTTATTTTGAAATTCGTAACGCGACAACAGCCCTTGACTACTGCGGTACATCACGACCTCTTAAAACACCTCGTATATATGCGTTAACAAGATGGTGTCCTTTCGATTAACAGTTCATCACTTGCGCGAGAATCAACGCTCCCGCGTTGAGCTCCGTCCAACAGATGCTTTTATCCGTTGAAGGAAGAGATGACAAATCAGACTTTCTAATAAAGCATTTTTATGCGATCGTAGAAAAAAATTGTTTATATTTCGTGGGCGAAATGATTGTTTTTTAATGAATCTTACTCTACCTACCGGTCTATGCAAAATCTCCGTTTTGATCGTGCAATCAATTAACGCACTTAATATAAAAATAATTATTTTAGGGAGGTCTGAGTTAAAGCTGTTACTTTTAGGGCATGCGCGACGTGTTAAATGTGTAGTGCTAAGAGCGAGGCGATGTTCAAGTGTTCATATAAATCTGTGAATATAACAAAGAAATCAAAATACGTACACTTGTCTGATCGCATCAGCTAATATCTATCTCAATGTAACATTATTAGTATTCTTGAATTAAAATAAAATGAATATCAGTGAGGGAGTCTAAAGCCGTGTTTATGACACACCTCATAAAGGTGATTTTATTTTATTCCTAGAAATGCGCCACTCGGCCTAACGGCCTCGTTACGCTTACTCGTAAAATAAAATGCCACTTTTCTCATTCGTATCATAAATAATTGTTTTTAAACGACTTTACAAGATTTAATGAGATGCACATCGTATGCTGTGCTTGAAGTACTATTTTGAGGTGATTTGCAAATGATGGTTAAAATATTAATTTCGTAGGCATTAGAGAAGCAATGAGAAAAAAACTAGTTATACTGTTTTTTTCAGTCCCTACTGATCTTATTTGGCTTTCTTCACGAATTGTCTTTGTGTTTCACTAACCGCGTTGGGTGGCTGTACCCCGCGTGGCCCAAGGCGTCACAATCCGCGTGTTGCCAAGGGCGCGGCGCGGCGCCTTCCAACCGATGAACGTGCAGCCGCGATGCGAATCCAAAGCCCTCCCCATTGCCGAAAAACATCGTCGCATCGCGCCGCGGAGCTGTCAATAGCGTTACACGCTACATGAGAGACCCGGAGCGGGGCGGGGCGGGGCGGGGCGGGGCGGGGCGGGGCGGGGCGGAGGGAGGGAAGGAGGAGTGGAAACGGAGCGTTTGCAGCGAAGTTCGAAATTGAAACCGCGACCTTATTGTGACAACTGCCGCGCAAGTTTTCAAGCGCCCGGGAACAATAGAGTTCTTCTGGGCGCGTTGCCGGGGCAACGAGGAGGAGGGCTCGCGGGGGGGAGGGGGGAGGCAGCGCGCGCTGGCGTCAGGTGACGGAGCCCGGTGCCGCCAACGCTTGCTCCGGAGGTCGGGAGTTTGCCGCCGCGCGAGGCACGCCGAGCCGGAAGCGGAGGGAGCGAGGCGGGCGGGGGGGGGAGTCGCCGGGGGCGGGGGGGGTGTGAGACGAGGCTCAGGGAACGGCGAGGAGCCGCCGAGCGCCGCTGCTTGTGAGTGTTGGAGGGGGCGTCGAGATGCGGTTAATTGCGTTCGGAGGGCGCGGCGGCGCGGTGCGCGCGGAGGTGAGAGGAAGCGAGGCTGTGGTGCGGCGCGGAGCAGGAGAAAAACCGACAGTCAATCGCGTGCGCTGCGGATAAGGGAGTTCCACTGGTGAGGAGGAAGAGCGTGGCGAGGCGGAGGCGGAGGCGGAGGTGGAATTGGAGGCGGAGGTGAAATTGGAGGCGGAGGCGGAGGCGGAAACGGAGGCGGAGGCGGAGGGGCGGGCGCGGGCGCAAGTGTAGGCGTATATTCAGTCGAAAAGGAAGAGTCAAGAGGCTGCACAGAGCGAGTGTGTGTCTCTGCGTTGAGCTTAGCATCACTTTTCGTGTTATTTAATTACGAATCGGCTCTTAGGCTTGAAATTAATATCGTAATTTTAAAAAAATCCCTTTTCCTAATTTAACAAACAATATTCTAAATAATGTGTTTCTGAAGGAGTTCTTTTACTTCAAAATAGTTCTGATCAAAGAATGTTTCAAAATTCTATCATAATCTTACTATCTCACATTACATTCGATATCTTTGATTTATTTTAAATGATTGCTGCAGATATTTTTTATTTTTAATTAATTTTTTTCCCTTTTACGTTTTTTTCCCTGAGATATATTTTTATCCATTCTTTGTTAAACGACAAAGGTTTTGTCGTGAATATCCATTAATAATTAATAGGAAACAGATTTCTATGATTTTGTGTTTCTTGTCTGTTGCTTCATGGCAGGGATAAATGAAATTGTTTAACATTTGGTTAGAGTTGGATGTTATGTATATTAATATGTGCACATTTGTGAATATTTTGCCGATTTTTCCTACTGGTGCATATTCGCGTAATTATAGGGGCAAATTTTGTATTTTTCGTTAAAAGAGACTTACCTCTAAGTAATTTTAACTTGGCAAACTATCTATTTATTTGTGAGCATTCATCGATGACAAGTGCTTTGCACAGTTTGCGTTTTTGCTTCTTCTCTATAGATGATAAAATACTTGGGCAAATGTAGAAAATTTCTTGATATCATTTTTTTAAATCAGGCAGAAGAAATGCAACACGACATACAATGTACTATAGTAAGGTGAATATTTATTTTAGGTATAATAATATAATTATAAAATATAATATACAATATATAAATACAAGGGACCGGTTTACAATACTCTTGATGCAAGCGATAAATATAATAATTATTTTTCAACGCTTTAATTTCATTTTAACACTTGCTTTCCACTTCAAAAAATAATATTAAAATTGTACGCAACAGCAAATCTTGGATAACACAAGGGATTATCGTGTAAAAACAAACGAATTCTTTCTTTCATTTCTAAACATTATAAGATCTTAATATATCAAGATTTCTTCTTCTAGTTTAAAAAAATACAAATCATTGTTAAGAAAAGTCACAAGGCAGGCTAAAATCATGAAACATTATGGGAATGTTGATTTAAAAGATAACGATAGATCCGTCAACACTGACTAGACTCTTTAGCCAATACTTTTTCGAAAATTGCTGCCGATCTCACCAAGGGTCTTCAGCAACAAAATTTAACATCAGACGTTTCGCCAAAAATTTTATACATGGTATTCGTTGCCGAAACTGCTTCCGATGAAATTCTCAAAGTAATCGGTACTCTAAAATATAAATACTCGGCCGGTTTTGAAGAATTTCCAGATTACTTGTAAAATACATGTGCGCCCGCCAGTATACTCCCGTTTACTCTCATGTTTAATATCTCCCTAAGTAGAGGATTTTTTTCAAATATTTTAAACGCAGCTAAGCTTAAGCCACTTTTCAGGAAAGGCAACAAAAAATTCAAAATTATCGGCCAATTTCTCTTCTGTCGGTTTTTCAAAAATATTAGACTCTTTTACGTTCGAATGAAAACATTTCTTAGTAAACACGACGAGTTTTCAGATTGCCAACATGGGTTTTGAAAATCAAAATCTACGACAATAGCCATATTTTCTTTTGTTTTAAAGATGTCTGATTTATGGATTCAAACGAAATACCTATTGGAATATTTTTAGATCTTTCAAAAGCTTTTGACATTATTGATCATAACATTTTACTTTCAAAATTACCTTCGTATGGAATTCGTGGTATTGCTCTAGATTGGTTATGTTCGTGCCTTAAACAACGATCTCAAAACTATACCTTACTTCCTGGAGTTATGGAACATTATGTATACATCTTTCCAATTCTCTGCCCATTGCACGTAAAGTCCCGCAGGGATCGATTTTAGGTCATATTCTCTTCATAATCTACGTAAACGCTATGCCCTCGACGATTAGAAACGGAAGAACAGTTCTCTTTGCGGATGATACGAATATTCTTTGCTATAAAGAAACCGTAAATAGTACAATATCAGATATTTAAAATTGGTTCGATAATAACAAATGAATAGGAAATAAAAATAACTGTTTCAATGCAGTTTTTCATTTCAAATAACCAGCTCTGTACTCCATTGAAAATGAACGGTGTGCCAATGACTGATGTTAAAGTAACAATTTTTTAGGTATCTCAATACAGTCAAACCTTAAATGGAACGTCCATACAAATCAATTGAACACTAAATTAAGTAATTCATGCTACACTTTCAGAATTCTTTCAAATTCAGTCAGCCTACACTCATTGTGCATATTTTGCGAATGTTCATTTTTGCCTGAGATAGGGTATAATGTTCTGGGGAAATACATCTTGTAGATCTCTTGAGAGAGACTTCTTGATTACAAAAAAGAATTGTACGAATAATAAACCCACGTGATACTTGTAAGCCTCTTTATTGATCTAGGTATTTTACCATTACCTTGTCACTTGATATATGAATCAGTGGTTTTTGTCAAAAATGACTTACTTAGGGTGGAAATATATTTTCCGCAAACGGTCTGTACTTGTCTATAACTACAACACTCGACGTAGTAATCATATTTATCAGGTGACTGTATCCACAGCCCATTACAAAAAAAATATTTTCAATACATATACATTATTTTACAACACCATGCCAGATGGCAATAAACGAATAAATTCGATACAAAATTTAAGTCCCAAGTAAAATATTTTCTGCTGCATCACTGTTCCTATACAATTGAGACTATATCGAGCATCCAGAAGGGAAGTAACATTAATTTTAACAAGGAAATTTAATGTATGATTTTCCAGTTTCCTTGATCAGTTTCCCTGATCCTCGAGCAAATGCTGAAATGGCTCCTTTATTTGCTTCTGGTCATCAATATAACTTCAAATTAACTTCTCCCCATAGCATGTCACATACACTTTTTAACTGTTTTGACGTAAATAAATAAATTATTTTCCCGCTAATTGTTAGGTCATAAATGCTTATTTTTAAGAAAATATTTCAAGATTTTTAGGGCATAAAATTCATCTCTCTAAAAATGAAATATGTTGTCTACATTTTCGACTACTCAAAGATGAATTATGAATGTGTGAATAAAGGTCTTGTTCAGCCGTTGTTATCTGCATGTTCTGATCTACAATGTAAAATATCTTAATTATGGTGTTTGTATTATACAGTAGCTTATGTTCCCGTTCTTGATGGCAGTTCATTTATTATTATATGAAAGAGCCACTATATCTCGTTCAAAATGTTGAACTGGCTACGTAGCTCAGTGTCAGAATTACCTCTGTCTACAGCAACATGGACCGGGAAGTTCGAGGGTTCGAAACTCAATTGTTGCTGTTGTTTGACGCACCCTGAGTTGATAGGTCTAATTGAACCGCTGTTTGGAGGAGAATTCTAGCGGTCAGTTGCTCTTTTTGCAGGTATTTTTCCGTGGTGACTCCGATCAATACTCGGCGAATGCCGGCGCAGTACCCTACCAAACAGGCTACGGACCGCGGACGATATTTCCTCTCTCTTCCCCCAGCTGAGCTCATACCTTGTCCCGTCTGGGGAGGTGCCCATCTGAGGGAGAAATCTGGTTGGGGAAATCTCCCACAAACTGACGTGGAGGTCGTTGCCGGATCTCATCCAGCTTGGAAGTAATACAGCCACCTTCCGTGATAAATTATCCACAGCATCGGCCTAATTATTAGATCAGTTATCGTAAAGGAAAATATCACTCAAATCTTTTAATATTTTGGAAGATTTTTTTTACATTTTTAGCGGCATTACTTAACACCAGCCTTACTGCAGTCTACTAAAATATCATAACACTTTAAACAAAATAATTTTATCTGTAATATGTAAAGGAAATCAAAAAATAAAATTACATATCACATGCATAAAATATTTGTTTTTCTCCGAGGCAATATGTGTTAACGTGCATTTTCCGAATATAATCATACCTCTGCCTATTGTCAAGGAATTAACTCTATGCTTATAATGTCCGTATGTATACAAGAACGATACTTTTGAATTTTTCTTTTTGTTAATTTTATTAGATTAACGTTTTTTTTCTTTCTTGCATCTTAATAAACAAATTATAACCAGCCGAACTTTACATTAGGCAAAATAGTTTGTGAGAGAAGAGATGGTTTTCATTTCCCCTGAAATAAAATAGCAAATATTAGATGAAAATTTTAAAGCCCATATTTAATGACCAACTTGATGACTTCATGGGCGAACAGCAGCCGATGGGGCACACTTACATACCGCAAAAATTTACGAAATGCAATATTGTTATCACGCTGCGACCGAACTGTTCCTGTTGTTACTCATTGATATTTTTCTGAAAGCAGACAAGCACAACGCTTCTATCCACACTGTGAACGTGAGCTCATTTGGAAACCTTACGCTTCCCATTCATTCCTTACGTCTTATTAAATACGTTTTATTACATTTTCTTCCTTTGTACGACAAATAAAACTACAATTAATATAGTCAAATACTATTCTGTGACATTCAAGAAAATAAATGAAGGGAGCGGCAATATGTAATAACAACCATTTAAATTATTTAATTTGTGTGAACACGTCAGAGTATAGCGATTAGTAGCAGAAGGTGTTGGCCCATGAACATATCGTACATATCTTCGAGTCATTTTACTCAAATTTCTCATAGCGCTCTCGCAGGGGGCCAGCAGCGCACTGAAAGTAATGCACCCTGGGCTAGCTCATGGCTTTTGATGGAGGGTAACGGTATATAACGGTATATTTGAACAACTGTTGATAATAAAATTTTATGAAGCACTTGGGTACAGTTACAACACACGCCACAACAAGCCTCTTCATTGTTAGTTCCTGTAAATGTGAATAACTCGATTTTTGTCTAGATATGTCTCATCTAGTTACCGTACTGCTTCGAATACTTCATAAATATGAACTAAACGCTAGTATAAAATGAAGACTAATAGATAATAATACCAACATCGATGTATTAACATTACTAAGGGCAGGGAATTGATGTGTGTGGTGGGGCTTACCTTGTGACTGTCCCAAAATCTCTACATTTTAAATATACTGGCCGGAATATTTTTTAATTATTGAAGCATAAAATATTAATTGAAAATATTTCACTTTTAACGCTGATTTACTTTTAAATATATTTGCAACGCGTTTCTTGCTTGTGCAAGATATTGCAAGAAAATGACAATATTTTAATTGTTATTTAGAACATTTATGGCAGTAGTACCTTATTTTGATGTGTATTTAAAAAGTCTTGTGCTGAATTTATATTAGTATTGCGACCTTGGGCTAATAAATTGTTTTATAATCCAGTTGGATGTGAAAAGATCCAGAAATGTATTACTATTGTCACTGAAAATGCAGGCGGCCTTAATTGGTGTTGAGAAGACAAGAGGGCAGAAAATGAAATTAACTGTGCACTAAAAATTATCTTTACGTCGGTGCCACGCGTTGAAAATACTACCAACACTTTCTTTCCGGAAAGTCTAAGCTCCTGACAAGTAAAAGCACTTTAGCAGTACGTGGATTCCAAGAGCAGATAAATACTCCAAGACGGTCAGTTAGGTATATTTTAAG
The DNA here is from genome assembly GCA_038098605.1 of Gryllus longicercus. NCBI lineage: Eukaryota > Metazoa > Arthropoda > Insecta > Orthoptera > Gryllidae > Gryllus > Gryllus longicercus. The sequence continues at coordinate 51,215 of JAZDUA010001401.1, read as the reverse complement.
GCATTCGTCGCAGCAATTAGTACATACGGAAATATTATTCTGCCACAATATCGCGATAAAGTATTAAATTATCTACGACCAGTTTCTGCAACGCATGATTAAAATATATAAAATATTATATAAAATCTCTAAATGAAATATTCTTGAATGAAAAATAAGTATCGTGTGGACAAACTATAGGTTTATACGTGTCGTGTGTTCATTGAGTTCACTCCCACTATGGAGTTTTGCGCAATATATAGACCCGTTTAGTCTCATTACCGCCGACAAAATATTTGACAGACGACGTTCACAATTTACACGGCCCAGTCCTGCGTAATTCTGTGGAGAAACAAATCTCCCTTAGTTCAAAGCTCGGAAGGGGAGGAAATAAATTTATCGCAGGCGTTTCTGGGCCAGCCCCGGGCAGCGCGGGGCCAAAGCGTTCTAACTACCCCCTGTCAGAATTTTTATGGAACGTAAAACCCCGTTTTATGGGCTTGAATTAAGAAAATCTTGGTCCGCACAACTTATGGAGCTAATGCTACACATATAACCTGGATTAGTTGGAAGCTCGTCGGTAGAGGCCCTAGCTACGGCGTAGGTGGGCCCGCCCCCCCTCCCGCTTCCTCGCCCGTCATTATGACGATGTTTTCGTAGGCAGAAGCCGTTTTCCTCTTCCAGCCGCCGGTCGCGGAAGCGCTTTGTATCGCAGAATTCACTAGTCGTGCTTTGGGAAGGCGGTGGCTAAATGCAGTCTACAACCAATGTGATTAAAAAATTCAGTTAGAACTGGCACAGATGTACGAATATCGTAAAAGCGCTGAGATTCTGTAATTACGTTTTCCTCTTTTCTAGAGATGCATTGAAACCTTTTACATTTTGTCACGAGAATCATTGAAAAAAAAATACTTTTCTATGTTTTCGCTTGTTTAAATGACACGAATTATCTATTTTTTGAAATTAAGTACGGATTAATACTGTATTTCAACCGGAAATGCGGTCGAAGTATAAAAGTTCTTGGTATTTTAAACTACTTTTAGATTCTTAATAATAATTAATAGACTAAAGAAATAAAGGGAAGGAATGCTAAACTGTTGGTAAAGTTGCAGCTCGGTATCAATTCCGGACTTAATATCGCTCTGGTTATTGTAGGTTGAAATATTTTTATTAATACATTATCAATATAATCATTAAAATATTAATAATTATTATGAAACAAAGTATTTGGTGTTCTTATTTAATGCGACAACTAACATACGTTCAATTTATTTCCTACTGAACATAATATTGAAATGGTACTTGACTAGCGTAATATGCTAATTTACGGGTCGTGTCACGTTTGGCTAATCTCCATTTTATGAAGAAGAAATAATATACAATTAAATTGTAATTACTCTTACACCGTTTCTTAGATGGTAAACCCTAACCCGCAAACTCAACTCGTAAATCCTGTTTCAAGCACATTTTTCACGCTCACACCTTATATAATTTAAAATAACCCTTATTAAAAAGTACTTGAAGTGTTAGGGTTGATCGTCAAAAGCGAAAGTTTCTTCCAAACCACTTTGTAGGCCGGGAATGTGAAAACGCGAGAGAAAGTCGTGTCTGTTGGATGTTAAATCGACGCACAGGAAGCAAATGGGTGAATGGGCTGACATTAGCTATTGATTATCCTTCACGAATCCTGTAATCAGTGAGGCGTCACGTCAGTTCAAACGGAAGAACATGACGCCGTGACGTGGAATAATAGCTCTGGTGTACTTTGTGCTCATCGGTTAGAAAAATGATTGCTGGAACAGCCACGCAGATGGCCGCCTCTAAAGACGAAATCGCGAACGCGTTTTCCACAGATGGTCTCCCCGGGAACCGCGCGCCTCTTTCAAAGCGGCGATTAGAGGCTTGCAAGTCAATGTCTTCGCTCCGGGAGATACTTGGGGGCACCATTGCTGAAAACAGCATATAAGCCATTACACATAACGTAACAAAAAAATCGATATATCATATACGGCCATTATTACACACCAGTATTTTTATGTGTAGTAGAAATTATGCATATTAATAATTAACGAAATATTAAAAACATGTTTCACAAAACAACATAAAAATAATTTTATGCTCTCAAGTATTAAATTGTTTTTTGTGTGGGTTTCACAAGAAATAACTAAGCAATTGATGTGGTTTTCTAGACGTGAGGCGATGACAAAGAATTTATTTTCATGTCTTTACTGGTCAGCAAAAAAGTACCATCACCTGAAGACTTTTTTACGATACAAGTTTTTTAGTGATTCGATTTTTAGACTTTCACGAAAATATTGAATTTGAATAAAAAAGAGTGCGAGGAATCTTTTGCACACAGCGTGTTATAAAACTGTAAATAAAACACGTGGGCGTGCTGATTCGCGAAATTATAGGTAACTTACTATTTCGTGATTACTAATTGGGCCAAGACAAATTTTCATAAATTATTCATTGATGTAATATTACTAATTTTCAGTAAAATTTACTATTGTTAAAACAAGAAACTCCTCAGAACGCCTTGTAATAAATACACTACTCAAACCTAAATGTTGTCTACAACTTCAAAAAAGATTATTATTAATATATTATTATTATTATTATTATTATTATTATTGATATAGTATTCTATTTCACATTTTTTAATATTAAGAATTAATTTATCATTTATTGAAGTATTTTAAAACGTTTATAATCAGTTTCATGATTGTTTAAACTCCTCGTAGTGAGGAGCCTAATTATCTTTCTGCGCTGAATATCGGCTGTGATGTTACTCTTTTTTATAAGAATATTTAAAACGGCAAGGGTTTTCATTTAGAAAGAAGTTTCAGCTTTGTATTCAAACAAATTTCGTGATTTCTTTGTGAAATGAAAGGGAGTCCTTTAATGTATTATCACTTACTCTTACTAACCAGAGTTATAGTATAAACACTAAATTGTATTAATGTATTAAACTTAATGGAATGAATGCTTATCTGCCGTCATTTGTTCGTTCGATTTTCAAGACTAACTACTGAATGTAACCGTGGTTTCTTTTGAGACACGAATTGCTATCGATCTATTAATACAGTAGTCGTTTCGTATGGAGTGTGAGACGATTTGTAGTTAGTGAAGCGAAAGTAGCGAGGTTTTTTAAGTTAGAAGATCAATGAATGTTTTTACATGCCTTCTGATGTGAGTTTATACTCTTGATAGAGAACATTCATCTGACATACTATTTGTTCCGAAAACACATACTTATGTAAAGGGTTAGGGTCCATATTTTTGCGGACAATTTCTTGTAATATTAATTTATTCTATATTCATGCGCAACAGCTTCGAGGATTATTGTCCCCATCGTAAGTGTGTAAAATTGAATTTTGAAATATTATAGTACAAATTTAAAATTATTTACAATACAATATTAAAATAGAGAAATTACGAGGGAAAATAAGTTACTAGACAATTGAACGCTCACAAAACAAATGGTTTTTATATTGACATAGCTAAAGCTAACGGTCACAGGCAGACAAAATCAATTTCATACGTTGGTGAGAGTGGTTGAAATAATAAGTGCTGAGAGCCAGGAGAAGTTAAGAAGAAGCATTGTTTTGTGAGCGCTCACGTGTCTGGTAAGTTCTTTCCTGTCATAATTTCTCAATTTTAATACTGTATTGTAAATAATTTTATATTTGTACTATAAAATTTCAAAATTCAATTTTACAGCCTGATGATGGGGACAACAATTCTCGAAACTGTTTCGTATGAATATAGAATAAATTAACATTACACGAAATTGTCTATCGAAAAAATATTGTAGCGATCCAGATGTCATCATGCTAGAAAAAATAAATATAACGACCTCGGCCACCCAGAATTCTACCGAGAGTTTAAAAGGATTGCAATGCACGCGTAGTCTCACTTGTCGCGGCAGGCTATTACCGCCTCCTGCCCATTAAGCGAGCCATTTAGAGGACTACCGTCGACAGATACTGTGCATGTGTGCGCGGCCAGCTGCAGATTTCGAGACCGTTCACTTTCGGGGGAGCCCAGAGCGATACTTCTGTCATCGAACGCGCCCCCCCTACGCAAGCAAGGGCTAGAGTTCTAGAAGGTTCGAGAACAACCCCGCATGCTCGCAGCCCGCACAAAGAGTGGAAGTTTCCTTCGCTTCTCTCGCTGCGATTGGGTTAAAATATTTCACTACGCAACAACTTTTGACCAATAGCGACACTGCTATCAAAGGGAACTAGGACACATAAGAAATTGGGGTGGGGGGAAGAGTTAACCTGGTGCGATTTCGACGGAGAGAACGGCAGAAGGGATTTGAAGTCTAGACAGGACAGTCGGGGCAGAAGTTTCTCTTGGGGGGAATATTTTTCGGTTAGAGACAAGTTTACCTCTACCGAACTTAGAATTTTACAGTACCAGCTCGAGCATTGAGCAGACTGTAGTAAATAGAGGAACTTTTCTAGAGTTTGATAATTCGTGTTCTTGAATTATTCGTGACGGATTTCTTAATTTTCTGAAACCGGACTTGTAAAAGACTGTCATAATAATCAGAAGAACGCATGGTTGTTTACCCGCGCCTGAGGTCGGGAGAAAAATCCCGGCGATCTTCAAGCACTTCCAGTCGCCCAGACATCGCTGCCAGTTCGCCCAGACATCGCTGCCAGTGGTGGCATAATAACCAGAGGGTCGCCCAGCTGACGCACGCGCCGAGAGGGTGTGAGGGGACTGCCGCGGTCGCGTCCTTGCCCAAGGCCGCCGCCCCCCTTCCAGACGCCAGAGGGTCCGCCCGGGCACACAAAGAATTCTACAGGGCTGAATAACCCGAGGGTCATTCAACCCCAAGACTTATGTAATGCAGTGTCGCGCTCGGGCACGTTAAATTATCATCCTGTAACTCATGTAAATATTAGTTGTAACAAGTTGATTTTCTTCCTAGTCATAAGCTTTACTGATTACTAACGCCTAATGTTCTTTCCTTTTTTTTTTAATCGATCTCTTCAATTTTTTTTCCATTGTTAGTTTATAATTGTAATTTCCCTGGCGCATTTTTTTTATTATCATTTTTGCCCAGAAATAAATTGAATCATTTTACCAGTGAACAAGTGTTTATTTATTTTGTGTTTCTATTGTACTGCATAACAGTTCCTTCCATCACCGATCTGAGCTAGTGGCAGGGTCGCCAACCGGTTCCACAGGTAATCGGTTCGGTTACAATATGGACTCTAACCCCTTTACATAATCATGATTGATTATGACAGACTAAAAAAGGTGGAAATAATATGTTGAACAATACATACACATGTTGAAGTTAATGTGAATTGAAGTATTTCCTGGCATAGGCAACAACATCTATATACAGTATATACAAGTACAGATGTGGACAATTATAGAACATTTTAAATGCACTTTCACAACCATGTTTAACTTTGCCTTCAAAGGAAATTTTGATTAAATGGCACAGAAAATTTTCAACGTCTATTTCATTGGTCATAAAGAATAGGTACCGAGCAACGTGAAATAATATTTTTGAGGTTTTCGATTTTACGCATTATGCAAAAATAGTTGTAATTTTCAATTGTGACGTTTCCACCTCCCTTACCTTTGTGCGATACAACAGTTCGTGTTCAGGTAGTAGTTCCTTACTTCCCCTAAGTAAGATGCGCTTCACCCGTACACTGAAGGGAGAGGCCCAGTTGGACGTAACGTCCTTCGTGCGGAGGCGCTGGGACCGCAGTCCGTTTAACTCGCGTTGAGCCTAACCCTTTGGACACCTCGAGCAATCAGGACACAATGAATATCACGAGCTGCATGAGCCACAACGATACCCGTCCTCGGTACCGTTATACGCATCGGTTGACTGCCGAAAAAAGTTCTGGATAGACTAATCAAAGATTGCTCGAGATTTTGATGCGTTAACAATCTATCTATCGAAGAGGTGCAACTACTCACCTTGTCAACGAACAGCGATCACTAGAAGGCGAAATTCAACGAACAAGTTTGGCGAGGATACCCAAACCGACAACGTGGCGATTGGCGGAGGAAGTCTCCTAGCGGGCAGCGCGCACACGTCCATTGAGCACGGGGATTTCTAAGGGCGCCTTCCCACGTCGCCACGGCGTTCGCGCTTCCTTCAAGCAGCAGAGCCCTTCCGACGCAGCCACCGCCGGAGCCACGGCCGCACCGCCGCCCGCCGTGGAAGGGGGTGGGTGTGTGGAGGGGTAGGTTTCGCCGACCCTCCGGCGACGACGAACAAAGGGACCGGAGCAGGTAGAACGCTGCGGCCGCGGCGCAGTGGGAAGGCTCCAATTTAAAGCTGTGTTCTGCTAGCGGTGGCGCGTGCCCCTTCTTCCGCTTCGCGTGGCTGGAGTTCGACGTTGGCTGGCGCAGCAGCCGCCACCCGCTGCACGTGGGAAGGCGTCCATTCAAACCAATGCTCTGCTACGCGCCGCGCTGCTCGGAAGCGCACCGCCGTCGCGCCGTGGGAAGGAGCCCTAAACAGTCATTTCTCTGCGGGATAATAAGATCTGCAGTCTCTTCAATTGATTGGCGTCCCTACGAAATGTTCCGGTAGTTTAGGGTCGGCTATGATTTTTTTCTAGCAGTATCATTACCGCGCCTTCAATAAAAAGCAACGCTCGCCAAGCGGAGGTGGCGATTGCTGGCGGGGGTCTGCGCGTGCCTGCTGTGGTGCCGCCTCTCTGCCGCCGCCGTATCATCTGGCAATTCACATGGTCCTCTGCTGTCCAGAGTGGGAGGAGAAAGGCTTCACATATTTCTGAGCAATATAAACTGGCATGAACTGGTCCGAAGGTATCTATATGTAATAGTGCTCTTCCGGAGAGCGTTTGCCCATGATGAAGCAAATAAATATTTCAGCTGTCCCAAAAATATCTCTTCGGAGCTTCGGAGCATATGATCACTATGTACTTGATTTTACCACTTTTTACTTGAGTTTACTTGATATTTCATCAGTATCTGAATTGAAGATATTATTCTTATAAATTGTGTTTCTTCTGAAGTGAAAAATTATCAATTTTCCTTTATATTAATTTCCAATTAATTTATCATTGTACATTTTAATTTCAGTACTATATAATAAATGATGTACTTTATTTTCGCACTGAAGACCAAAAACCACTTTATTACGAAATAGGCTAGTTCTTGCTGCGAGTTCGTGCGATAGACGTTCATCAGGAGGAAGAGTCGCAAATGTCATTGGCATGCGTTCTTCGTGCGTGTTTGGAGAAGCAAACAAAATTGCTTGAGTGCATCCCTTGAAGGACGAGCAGCCCTTATAACGTCGCGTGGAATCTGTTTGCATCTTTTATGAGGTGGCAGAAGCGCGCTTGCAGAGCCCATTGCTCGGCAATTCCCATTGGCGCCGAGGAAGGGCCGCCCTCCTCTCCGCAGCCTCCTCTAAACACGTCTTGGCGCGCACGCGCAACGCGATACAGCTCGCTCTTATTCGCCTCTGCGGATTGCGGCGACTGTGGATTTACGGACTTCTCGGAGCAACTCGTAAAGTTCTTCATCCCTTTAATGCGGGCGCCGAAGTTGGTCTTTGCAGCCGTCAGTTCTCGCGAGGCGGGCGGGCGGGCGGGCGGGCGGGCGCGCTCGCTGTGGGCGGTGGGCGGCGGTGGGCGCTGTCGCAGCCGCCCGCACCGCCTAGCAGACAGCTGCACGGCGCCCTGCGCGCAGTTTTGCGCAGCTGGCTGCACGCGCGGAAGCGCAGTCACGGTCGCGGCGTGCAGACGGCGAGACACTCCCGCAAATGTTCGACGCGACGCGGCGCGGCGCGGCGCGGAACGACTCTGCGTCCGTATGCCTTGCCTGGACGCTGCCATCGCGCGATAGCGACCCCTGGCCGCCTGACGGGCCCTCCGCGGCGTTTCACTCGCAACGAAAAGTTTTTAAACTTGAGACAGATGTCTTGGCTTTGATCAGACCGAATGTCTCTGAGGTATTCTTCGAAAAGGAGGATTAATTAACCTTCAACGTGGAATTATAATGTGCCGTCTTGCCGACTTTCTTTTCAGAGCCTCTTTTCCTCTTTACGACGCAAGACAATTTTTAGCTTTCTGGTTTTCTCCACTTCGCTGTTTGTATTTCTTCATTAACTCATCATTTCCAGCAACGTCCAACTTTTCTTTCTCTCGCTGGCCGATATTTTAAGAAAAATGCTGGTGATTAAAAGTTACGAACACCTGAAAGTTTTAGAAAGAAGTTGTACTCTTGTGCTTTGAATGATCTGCACCTCTTTCTAATGACCTATTTTGAGGATTTTCAGTTTATAACTGTTGTTGATCTGTAAGGTTCATTGACATATCTTGAATATAGGACAATTTTCCATTTCTTTCTAAATGAAAATGTCCATATGACTATGAGATCATATCATAAAACCGCCAAATTATTCTATACGTTTAGATAGTATTTATGCTTATGTTATATCTTGATGTCTTAATTCTGCTTTATCTTCTTTTGGTAAATAATCACAAAAGACTATTGAAAATAAATTTCAATATTATTTTAAATTTAAAGATTGTAATGAAGTTGTTTATGCATTTTAAGAAGATATGTTTATGTGAAAAAGAGATATTTTGCTTCTGATTTTTAAATATTAAAAGGAAATTTTTCATATCATTGCGCTGTTTCTTTTAGTTTAGATTTAGAGATAGACGTGAAAGGTAACTGTTTTGTATCGTATTATGTTTTGTATTCTTAATGCCAATGAAGTGATATTTTTATAGAATGATTATGGCAGAAAGTAGTATATGGCTTCTTTTACACGTATAGCATTTTACTAGAATTTGATTTCGATCACGTCATTCTGCGCACTGATTAGGACCTCCACTTGGGTTTGGTCGTTGGTTTTAATTCTTTCCTCGGTGCGTGATGCTTTCCGTAGTCCCTGCTTTCCCCAGTGTGTGATCTTGCTTTGATTGTAATATCAAAGTGACATGTACTAAAGTGTATCGTGACAGGGTCCGAGAAGTAGCGTGACACCTGCATGTTATGGTGTCGTGCCTAAAAATCGTTCAATGATGTGACGAAAACAGCGGCGGCATAACCTGTTCACATGTTAAGGGTCATTTTTACGATAATTCCGGGTAGTATAAGACGGAGACCATTTTGGAAAATCGTATTGCCTAAGTTAATGAATGGGTCCTCTCTAATTGAGCCCCGTTCGGCCCTCCCAGCCCATAGCGCTGTCAATCGTCGCCGCATTTCTGCAACGATCGCTGCTATCAAGGCTATTCAATGCTATTCAATTACTTGATGTTACTACCGTTACTACCGAATGTCATTTTAATTCCACTTTCAGCACAATTTTATGTATAAAATGAAGGTTAATACACCTAATGCATAATTAACTCTCGTTATTACTGAACAATTAGGACACCCACCTGCGAACGAGGAAAGGGCTCTAAAGCAGCCGCCTACACCAAGAGAGCGTAATAACAACATACTAAGATAAAAATTGACTTTATGACAGTCCAGCCATGAGCAGTCCTTATGTAGTATTCATGTAACCTGCGTTCGTTCGTCAGGGCTAGATCCCTTCCCGTCCAAATGAGGTCTCATTCGAATAGATTGGGACTCCTAGTGTGGAACTGATGATGATTGAATCATTTTTATGGTATGTTCATCTAGAATATTCCACGACATTTTCTGCAAAAAAGCTTTTTTTGTTGTTTAGGCATCTAAAACAAGCTTTGAGCAACTTACGGCACTTACAATAGGGTGATCAATAGCTCACTTCATGTACCTCATTAAGAGAAATTCATTGCAATTGTTTTAAGCAAATTCTTTAGCTACATTGTGAAAAAGAAGCTTGCAAAAACGTTTTAGGTGCTTCAAGGCACTTATAGCGAGAAAAAACCGTAAATTACTCCTTTCCGAGAAAACGAGAAACCTTAGATCATGCTTTACAAAATTTACAATATTTAAAGCTGGTTTTGTGAGGAAATACACATTGAAAACCAAATTCTGTCAATGAATTATGCGCATTGAAAATTAATACGCCTTCAAATATTTTCAAACGCTAAAACGAAAATTTGGCTATTAGCACATGACATAGTAAGCAAACGCAAACATTGCAAAAAAACTGTGTTAATTATGTAAGTTAAGTTCTTTAGCTTGTTCAATATTGAGAGGTATTTTATAGAAATTTGATCTACATTTCATGAATTATTTTCTATTCTATTTTCTTGAGTGTTTTTGTACGTGAGAATACTACGACTCATTTGCAAAACCGATGTCGGAAACTAAGAATTTATAGGAACAAAGCTGTTCATGATATTAGTCACAAAAATAGCACATTCCTGAAACACACATGAAATGCACGATTCACAAGGAAGACAGTCTCACGGTCTTCCTCGTCTGTCTAAAGCGTTGGTGACTCCCCACAGTCAGCTAGTAATACACACCTACACAACAAATATCACTGAGAATGAATGGTGAACTACTTCTGCTTGCTCTTCCCCGGCACAAAATTTCCAGTCTCTCGGTCATCAACCCCCGGAACCACACTGACTTTGCTGTTTTCGTTTTGAAAGATCCATCGGTCATGTGTATAGACCACGAGTTAGAAATGAAGTGAGAGGACAACGCTCCGCTGCCTACGTACCAACTCAAACGCGCCCCTCTCCAGGCAGGGGCGGATTAATATTTTTGCCGCCTGTAGGCACATCAAATTTGCCGCCCCCTGTTTAAAATTAATGTTACATTTCAAATTGTAACGTTTCAGTAACAATTCCTCATTAATTTAAACGTTTTAACTTTAAAAGTAACTTTATATTTTGCACATTGTTTTGATAAATTAAATATTTTTTTTTGGATTAGCTAATTTTGAATATAAACTATCTTCATAGCAAGTAACGTTCAACATTATTAACGTTTCAACACTGAAACGTTAACATTAAAAGGAAACTAAAACATGACAACTAGAATTGAAACATGTTTTCTTTCGTCAACGGGCCTTAGTTTCAGATTCATATACTTCTGAAATCATAACGAATACTCTAATGAAGTAGAGAAATAAATAGCTTGTATTAAATATTAATATGATACTTTTAAAATAAAAATATGATTTATGCTGTTATAGTTTTTAGAGAACCTAAATTTGTTTTAGAAAATACCAAGAAAATTTTGCGCCTTTTAAAATTTGCCGCCCTTGAAAATTTGCCGCCGTAGGCACGTGCCTACTGTGCCTATGCGTAAATCCAGTAATCTCTGTCTCCAGGGGCGACCCGGGGCGCGTCAGCGGCGGCGCAGAGCCACCTGGCGGATTATTGTTCTTCTTTATTTGCGCCCGCGGTCGATACGCCCCCTCCCCACCCCCTCATTGCCCCCCCCCCCGCCGGATTGAAAACTCCACCGACTTCAATCCCGGGCGGGAGGGCGCGCTGACCAAAGAGATATGAGCGCTGGGATTTGTATCGGAGCACTTTGACGTTAATTTTTCGGGTCGGAGTGAAACACGATGGCGCCGGCGCCCATGTCGGGGACTCGCGGGGACATGTAGGGGACACGTGGGGGACAGCGTGCGCGCGGGGGCGTCAGGGGTGGCCACGCTTCGCTGATCCGGTGCCGCGCTATCGGATTGCGCGCCAGCCGCCGGCTGGGACGTAGGGGGACATGTGGGACGTGTGGGGGACACCGCGTGGGCGGGGGCGCCAGGGGTGGCCACGCTCCGCGGATCCGGTCCTGCCCTATCGGATTGCGCGTCAGCCGCCACCGGCAACGTCTTCATGACGTGTGCCGAATTTTCAACGAGGTTTGCTGAAAAATCAACGAAAGGTGTGACAGGCGCGCAGGGGAGTATAGGACACGTAGGAACAGTTTCTACCTGAAGCATTTCGTACAATATTTTTGTGTGGAAAGTAACACTAAGAGAACTATATTGAATGCGCGGTAAAATGGAAACGTTTCTTCCTTTTAATTTTATGAAATGCGTAATTTTTATATTGTAATCACTACAAACTCACAATAAACTGCTCATGGCAGCAAAACACATTCATCCAGTTTTGATGTAAAAGTAAATAAATAAATAAAAATCTGCCCGCATCTCTTAGCCTTATGCACCAATCTTATGAATAACTAATAGACCTTAATTCTGACCTGTGTGCAGAGTTACAGATCAAAAACGTGAAACGCAGGGTTACGGATAAAATTCCAAGTATTCTTCAATTTCCTTCTTAAACTATCGCATAGGTAATAAAAATAAAAAATGTTTTATAAAAATATTTTGTTATATATTCAAGATTTTTCTACCACTAAGTCTCCAGTCTATAATGTATCTATGTCTAAGTATGGAAAAATGTAATGCGTTATAAATATTTGGTTGACATCCTTCCAAGTATTTGAAAGATAAACTGGAATTGTAGGGGTTACGTATGTTAATACAATTTAAATTAAACAATCCATTAAAATATCTTGTTTTTTAACTACATAAAAATGAGTTTGAGTTTGAAATTCAATTAGATTCTTCAGTTAAGAAGTAAAATTAATTTTATTCTCGTACATCTAGTAAATATGATATCCATTTTATATGCTTTTCTTTTATATGTATTGAGTTTAAAGATGGAGTAATGCTCATTGCATTGTGATGGATACTGTCAGAGTAGTAATGAGTACCCTGAATGTCAACGATGTAGTTGAAAGTACATTTTTGATTGAGGTAACGAGACTTTTACAATATTTAATTGTACCAAAATTATTAATCTATAATATTTTGCTAGAAATATTTATTTCATCTACCTTTTACTACATCTACGGCAAACGTATGAGCAGTTTACTCTCTTCCTGGTAATATTAAAAATATAATCACAATAGACGCTTCTGGAAATGCATTTTCTAAGTTTTATTACGTGCTGGTTTTTAATTGAAAATAATGTTGAGTATTATAATGGAGTCTAACGTTCTTCTAAAAGTAATTAAGGACATTTCTTCTGCTATAAGTGTAGTAGTAACAGGGGTCTCGTCAGCGTGGGTCGTTGTGAGGGCGCTGATGGTCTTCTCATGCGGACCGGAGAGCGTAAACTGTTTTTGTCATTATGCTGAATAGAACTAGCATGGATTTTTTTTTTTGCGAATTTACAAACAACAAATACACGTTTCTAAAAAGCAGTTAGATACACGAACAAGTAATTCTAACGCAGATGGCGTGTTTCGTGACTGTATATAAGCATTCTTCAGCTTTGCATCCACGGCAGTGGCCACTAGGGTTGCCAACAACATTCATGTAAAACGGAGGACAGTCCATAAAAAAACAACGTATTTATTTTCATAAATATTCACTTTATTAAATTCCGCATTTGTATATCACGTATATCTATATAAATAATATAATTTATACGTGTATATTATATTTTAGTCGCTAGACAGAGTCACTTTGATCTATGCGTGCGTCACTCGCGTATGCCAGCGTTCATAAAGAGGATCTTCATGTTTACTATTCTAAGTTAAACAATAAACTATACAACATTGCAGATGTTAGTCATGTGATAAAATAAATGACAACAAATGTTAAAAATTTACTAAATGGAGGACGGGAGAACAATTGACGTTAATGGAGGACTGTCCTCCCAAATGGAGGACGGTTGGAAACCCCAGTAGCCACCTGCCCCTCCATTACACCAATCGCTTTGCTGCTCGCGTTTTCTTACTCCAAGAATTTCCCGGACAGTCCTTGCGCTTCCGTAACATCGAGCAGGGTTCGATAAGTATCACTGTGTCTGTTGTTCTTGGGTGTCTCGTACAGTGACCAGGGTAGAAAAATCGGCAACAGAATGAATTAATTTAATTTATTATTTAAAATTTGTTTAATAAAATTTTGTTGTTGAATTGGACAGTTTTGCAGCCCGTGGCGATTGAAGATTTAACTGTGTGGTTGGCGGATATGAGAAGATTTCTGACCCCTAGAGCGTCTCTCGCATCCCTATCGCATCAATTATCTCTACTGCTGCAGATTTCATTCTTCAACTCTCTCTTCACCTCGGACTGTTCTACTCGTCTTCATTGGCTTAGATGAATCAGGGGATCTCATGGCGATAACTGATGGCACCGGGAGGTCCTAGGTTCGAGTCGGCAGGGTTTTCGATGCTAGCTAGCTAGCTAGATCGCATTCAGTTGCTGTCTGGAAGAAAATATAGCAGCTGGCTACTCTTATCGGTACTTTTCAGTGATTTTACCAATCAACACAAGGTGAAGACCGGAAGAGTACCATAACAAATGAAGCACGAACTGCGCGCGACCTATCCTTCATCTTCCTTGGTCCTTCCTTACACACACACACACACACACACACTTACATCCTCTATATTACAGCACATGCCGAGAGACTAGCCGGAAGCTAACACTTGGTCCCGCCTGCGACGGTGTCCCACTGAGGCAAAATACATGATTTAAAAACAGAACAACTATGAACTGACATGTAAATCAGCGCCTTCTCTCGCCATACAGCGGGGGAAGATCACCTCCACCTCCCGAGAAAAACGCATGCACTATACTTACAGGACTAATGACCCTAGCAGTTGACGCGCCTGAAATCACTAATCAATCAATCGTTTTATCCTTCTGCATGTCTGATGTCTTCATTCATTCCTTGCACGTGTTTACAGCATTTTAGTATTTTTCCTTGACTCTGATCATCCTATTATAAAGTATATGGCTTTCTAATCAAAATTTCATGTTATTCCTTCCTCAAAATGTATGCAAACTGTTTACCTTACTTGATGATGGCTGATTATACGCTCTTTTACGAACCGCCTCCAGTTGGTCACTCACGTAACAGGAATCAGATGAATCTGCTTGTTGCGAAGTGCAACGCTTTCGGATCCAGTACATCTGTAGCTAGGCCTGGAATCCGAATATCTTAATTACCGGCATCGTACAGAGTAATTCAGCGTACTCTGGTCGTTGAATTCAGTATAAATACCGGAAACAGAACATACAAGACTAAAGAAATCAAAGCTGAAAATGATTAGCCGCGTATAGTTATAGTATGTTTATAGTATGGTTATATTATTCTAATCACATTCGTGCAATTTTATCTGAACTTGCATTAGCATATTTCACACAGTTCCTTCAATGTAAATCCAAAAGCATTTACCTCTTAATAAATATTTTTCACGTTATATTACATCCGTTCTGTACTACCTTGAAATCCAACGTTTCTAACGTATTAATTTTTCACTTACAAAGCAATTCAGGAGACCATAGTCCGAACGCAAATGAGAACAGACAAACGATTGCGAACCGGTGACTTCCCCTCTGCTGCCCCTCAAATTCTCCTCTTCTACCCCCATTTCTCCTCCGCCGGCCGACTCGCGTTTATATATGAAACGCGCCAGCTTATCTAGTCTGGCCGATCACAATACATTCATATGGAAATTACTTGTCTCAGTTTAAATAATCGTGAAAGAGGTCTATCAATTCTAACAATAAGTGTTGGTATTTAAAGTAAGGACTCACGAAATTCATAATTTATGAAGCTTCATGGTACAAGACAATTATTCGATTAATTTTCGTTTCAATTTAATTATAATCCGATTAATAGAATTCAAAATTGATTAATAATAGTTTTCGGTTGTTGCCAGCACTCCACTGAGGTTATCATCAGATGCTCGATGGACAGCATCTACAATTCTATTATAGATTGTCTGAGTAGATAAATGGTACTTCTATCGACTTCTGGTGATAGAGCTGAGCTAAATGCAATGTTGCTTTTTTCTGTTATATTCACAAGAAACTGCACAGTAGAACTAGCTACAAAATACAAATTGTGTTGATTTGTTAAACATACTTTCGTAGGATGTTTCCCTTTGAAGTTCATTCCTATTGTAAGATATATACATTTTATATTCTCTAACATTCATGTACATTTTTATCAATTTTGGTAGATGTTTGGGCATCGAAAATATCATTTTTTCTATATTTTATTAGTATTATACACACGTTTCAAATAGATTACTAAATACCAACAATGTCATTTACAAGACGTGATACTGAGAGTCAAAGTGAAAATTCTGAATCTCCATTTTCCTAATAGGTTTCATTCCATTTGTCCTTTAAAACAGTCGTTCAGATGATGAGATCGGTATGAATAATGGTAACTGATCTTTTCTCAATCACTTTCATCGGTGATTTTACATGTTACGAAAACCACAAGAGCATTATCACTCTCGCTTTTTGCTCGTTATTGAAATCACTTGAAATCTAGAACATTTTTTCCTTTAAGTGTAATTTTCTTAATATGGGTCAATGGTATCGATTACATTTAAATCGTCTTGTACATTAATTACATCCGTGTGACTCAAATATAGTGTTTCAAATAAAGTTTCCATTCTTTTATTATAAAAGATATATAGAACTGAAAGATGATCGTGCAATTTAATCATTTTCTCATGATAGTGTCTTACGTATGTGTGATAAAATACTCGATTCAACCTTAATATTTCGCTTACAAAGAATAATAGTACTGTACACGTAACATTTAATTATAATAAGTTTAAAATACAGGTACAATTAAATAATAAAAAGTAGAAATAAAAGCAATGATTGTGTATATACAACCTTTACTCCAATTCTTTATAAAAATTCACATTTCTAAATCATGTAAATCTATTTTTGGAAACATTTACGAAACATTAGTTTCAAAACGTAGTTTTTGTTTTCTGAGGCCGTTCATGATTCAACTTCATCTATCGTGATCGATTGATTGTTTAAAGGTATGTTACATTTATCATTAAACAATAGAATGCCTCCATTAGCGGAACATATTCATTTCTAGACTGTTCTTGGTTCTACTTCTTGTCATTAGTCATTTGGCAATGTTTTGTGTTCGGGATAATAATTATTGATCATAAATGTTAACGGCGGCGAGATCGATTGAGAGTTTTCAATGCTGAGTTTTGCTTGTTGAGAGAATTTGTTTGTAGTCAGTGAAATCCTATGGCTTCAGGCAAAGAAGGTATTCAATAAGTACAGACCTTTCTTTCTTTTCCAATCGAACTGAAAAAAGGGGAAAGAGTAAGAGATAAAGACTAATTAGCAGGAATTTCTCGTTGCAGAAACCTCGATAGGCGTAAGAAAACACTCATTCTTATAGAGAAGTAAAACATGACATTTACGATGCGAGTTTGCGTAACAGAGAAGTCATGCACTTAAATTGAAGCATTAGTCACCGAGCGCCACTGCCGCAGGAGGGCGGTGGCCTCTGTGTGCACGAGCGGCGCCTGGTGGGCACCGTGGGCGATGGGCGCGGGCGGTGAGCAGCCCTGGGGCGCCCGGCCGCTCCTATTTACATGCTAACGGCCGCTCTGCTCTGCTCCGCCCCGCCCGCGCTCGTCCTCGCCCTCGCCAATGCGCTCCACCGCCCAGCGCCCGAGCCGCGATCCGCAGAGGCCGAACTGCTGCGCCGCTGGCCCTGCTCCGCCCCCATCCGCACCCTGCGCTCGACGCCAACTACACCCGGTGGACCAGACAGACGGGAATGCACTCCCCTCGTGTGACGGACCCCGCTCCACACGCACATTAGATCTCTTACGATAATTGATACTGGAAATAATATTTTTTTTCTATTTTTAGCTGTAGTATATTGTCTCGAGGACTTTGCAATAGTTCACCGTTTATTTTTTCTTCCTCGTCTCGCTTCGTTAGAAGAAAAAGTATTGTAATCGTGCGCCGGAAAACGGCGATTTTTCAGCAGGAAAAAAACTTTATTTCCGAGCCCTGGTATCGACAAAGTGTATAAATCTTGTTGCCATGTATACTAAATTACATCCTCTAACACGTTGTGAAGGCACACTCTATGTTTTGTGGATCTTTGACACCGAAAAATCGATTGACAGCGAAACGTCTGCCTGTCTGTCTGTACTTAATGGAAACCTAAACCTGAGCAATTGGCAAACATTCCTACATTCGTCCCGTACCGCAAAATTCTAAGCGATGATATAGAGGAAAAGTGAGAAAGAGAACTAAGAAATATTTTTGACTGTACTCCATTCACTAAGACAAAGCCACAGAGGAGCATACAATATTGTGAATTATATTTATAAAGATGAGGGCCATGGCTGCAGCCGTAGTAGGAACGCAAACTAAGGTGAAGAAGTCAGGATCTTTGAAAACAAACACTTCCTCGGAAAGCAGGAGAACTGGTGACATTTTTCCATAACTGGAAGCAGCCTTTGTCGGTTGGGAGCTGCGCGGTGCCCCACTGGCGTGGAACGCAGAGGCGGTGAGCCGTGGCGGGGCGAATGGGGAACCGCTGCTTCCGCCAGGGGGGACGCAAGTGCCCACCGCCCCCCCCATCTACCCACGCTCTCGGCTCGCGACCATCTGCCACTCACCCACTCTTTCATGCAGTCTGTTTCAGCGCCTCCGCAGCGAGAGCACGCTTTGACCCGAGTATGGTGAATATTATACGCATTAAAAATGAATTAGGATTTTATATATCCAGATTTGAATTTTTGCTGTTAAATCGTATGGTGAATAATACAAAGTGCGATGAATAAATGATTGTTATGACTATATATTTTCTTGATAAAGAGATAACTGACTTCTTTATACAAAAACTGCATAACACAATATGTCAGGATGTTAAAAATGGCAGTAAAATGAAGGAAAGAAATGGGAATGGTGAAACACGCAATCAGCGTTGTAATGGATATAAATCTACTTTATTACGCTCTGTGTTCCTCCAGTTCTGAAATACGGATACGATATACCCATTATTACAGGAAAGCATTCCAGGAATCGCTGCGTACCATTCGAGACCAAAGAACACGTATTGTTAGGAAGAAATTCAATGTATTTGATTTCCTGCTTCTGCTTCGTTGAATACCTACTGTTTTATCTCCGTGACAGGGGAGAGCCCTCAACTGGCAATACAACGTTAACATTCAAATCAATTAAAATTTTGCCGTTTTGTATCTCGAATCAAAAAACGTACACTCTAGGACGGTAAGAAAATCAATAAAAATAGCACAAATTAAACAACATTTTACGAAGATTTAACATTGCTGTTTCTAAAGATCAAGTTTAAATAATCAAGATGGAATATTAACATTTATTTGCAAGAATGGGAGGGAATAATCATTGAAAATCGGTATCTCTTACTACAAGTTTCTGGGTTTTGTACTGAATTTTGACAAATTTGGTGGTTGCGCGTTTTTCCGCATCTTTTTTCTTCAATGTTTTTTGAACTTTTTTTGTGTCTAAAACTTCTTACAAGAATGTTTTCCCGACATAACTGAATACTCATATTCGATATCATGTGTTCACTAGGACTTTTGCAGAATTTTAGAATTCTTCTTCACAGTATACATATGCGACTGGGCGCCGTTTCCGGCAGACGCAGTGCAAGAATCGACCCGACTCAATAAATCACATTGTTTCCTCCTCCGATTATCATGTTTTTTTCGTATTATGCCGGGGTAAGTTGTGTTATTACCAGAGCAAGGAATGGAAGGATATTTAGGAATTGAAAACGCGCGTTTGTTTGAGAGCGCTATTGAATAATTTGTAGGCATAATGTTACGACTAATCCAGGAAAATAAAAAATGTTTTTCCTTTGTAACATATTTACATTTAAACCAATCGTTTTTTAGTTGAATGTCTCAGAATGTTTCAAAAACGTCTTTCTCATTCTGCTTTCTGCTATAAAACAAACTTGGAAGCGTTTTATCATCCTTGATGTACAATATAATTTGTACATTTAGGAACATTGAAAAAATATACAACAATAATATTTACGAAATATTCCATTATTTAGCATTATAAATAATTATTTTTCAGTTAAATGCCCTAAAAAAATTACTGGTCATCTCTATTTTGCATCGGCGTAATAGTTTTTTTTATAAAACCAGTAAATTATAACCTATTAATATTATTCCTCTATTATTTTGCACCAGGTTTGCTGATATTTCAAAACTGTTTTTCTTAAGCATTGCAAAGTAAAACTAATGACAAGAAGATGGTATGAAATTGTCTTAAATTTTTCTGTATTCGTGAACCAATCGCAATGCATAAGTAAGTAACAACCTCATTTTTATGAGGAATGGTGTTTTAATATTGAGCCTTCAATACGGAACTCTATATTGATTGCATAACGTACTGGATCAAGAGGATCGTGGCGGTGAGGGAAACATGAAAACAGTTAAATGTTGCTAAATGTTCTCTTATGGAGGGAAATACGAAAAGACAAACCGAGTCATGTTGCCAACTAGTTAATTACTAGTAAATATGTGTAATTAGAAGTAAATATGAAGAATTAAAATTGTGTAAAAAATAAAATAATATATGAACCATAATATAACTCCTAGAGTAGAAGCTTGTTTGGTAAGGCGGTAGTCGCAGATGAGTACAAAAAGATATTTTGATTTATAATTTTTCTAGATACACTTGACATTAAGGAGCATAAAATAATAATTTATACTGCATTTAAATACTTTTTTATAATCTATAGTGTCAACTGGTGCAAGTTTAACAAGTTGGTTGCAGTTAGTTTGTTCCAGTACGCGTCCTGCCAAATGAATTGAATACATAGATTTGCATTGTTCATGAAGAATTGGAAATAAAATCTGAGTTTCGCCTTGTTGACGTGTTGATTTGTGCGAGGGTTTTAGGTCATGGCCAAGAAGGCGCTAAGTGAGGGGAAGGGGCTATGGGCGGCGCTGAGAGGGGAGCGTGCCGGGGAAGGGGTATTGATGGGGAGGGGCGGAGGCAGGGAGGGCGGTCGAGGCGGAATGGGGTGTGGGTGAGCAGAATTGGGCGGGGCGGTGTGGTGATGTGGTGAGGGCGTTAGCGGGGGCGTGGCGGAGACGGAACGGGGAAGGTCGGGTTGGGGCGGGGAGGTCGCGTGGTGTGAATGGGACAGGAGTGGCGGGGGAAGGGCGGGCGGGGGCGTGGTGTGGCGGGGAGGGGCGGAGGTGGTGACGGCGCTCGAAGCGGGAACGGGGTTGGGTTGGGTGGGGGCGTGGCGTGGTGGTGACGGGCAAGGGCATGGCGGAGGAGATGGGCGTGGCGGGGTGTGACGGGGGCGTGGCGGGGGCGGCTGCGAAGCGACGCGTCCGCGCGGTCGCCGGTAATTCAAGCGTCGTCGTCACCGCCACGTGTCCCGCGCCGTGAAATAAAACGAATGTGCTCGGCGCGGCGCGGCGCGCGCGCAGACAATAGCCGCTATGAACATTTCCCTGCTCCGTTATAAGTTTTTAACAGAGAAATATGAGGCGCGGCCAGGCTCTGCCCGGACGCAGCCGGCGCGGGGCGGCGCGGTCCAGGCACACAGTGGGCACGGCGCACGCGGCGGCGACGAGGCGGCGGAGCGCACACGGCCACCCCACGCTCGAGGGCGATGAGCTCTTCTCTTCGTCAGTTGCTGCCCGTCCTCACGGAGTTTGAGCCAGTGGAATAAGGTGGATCAACGAGGCGGGGGAGGGACTGACAGAGGCTATGAATATTTCTTAACTAGCAATGACACCGGCAATAACAAGGAAACGTATTCTAGGGTTGAAGGCCAATGAGCTTATTATTTATGAGATATTTATAGAGACAACGTCAGGAAGTATAGCAGTCGCCGTTTTTGTTTAACAATTGAAAGATGATTATAGATACGTTTCAAAGGAGTCGAATGTGTGGAATGCGAAGATGATATACGAGGCAGATGAAGCAATGGTGAGAGATTAACGTTACAAAATAAGTCTTGAACAGTTAATCGTGTGATGTATTCAATAAATTTTTGTCTTCACATTGTAATGTGAGAATGTAGAGGTATGTTTTGAGTAGTGAAATAAATAAGATTTCCAACACAATAATACTGGCTAAACTTAAACCTGTATTAAAGATCGTTCT
Organism: Gryllus longicercus; assembly: GCA_038098605.1. Lineage (NCBI taxonomy): Eukaryota > Metazoa > Arthropoda > Insecta > Orthoptera > Gryllidae > Gryllus > Gryllus longicercus. The sequence goes on along the minus strand of JAZDUA010001401.1, from coordinate 29,375 downwards.
ACAGAGAATTGAGAAAGCAAATAATTCAGTCATATTGAAGACGAACTTGGAGTTTAGTTAAATAACAATTGGTATGAAAGTCAATGAGGTATGAGTGGTCAAATTGGTATGAGAGTCATCGAAAACAGGGAAAAGGTTCTTCAGTCAATGGACATTGTACATAGTTGTATATATATAACTACTTAAAAATATACAGAAATGTGTTTTGAAATCCCTTTCCTTAATAGAGAGGTCAATGCCAGAGGAAATTTTGAAAATATGATTCATTATTGTAGTAATAGGATGTGGATATTGAATTTAGGTTTGTTAAAATAACTCACTTATCCGATCATTAGCACTCACCAAGATTCCACCTCACCAGCACAATGTGACTCCACTTCCGCTGTGAAGCCATATGATTTTGAGAGGTGTAATTAATGAGATATCCATAGGTAAATCTTCATACTTTGTATTAAATGCGAAGTGTACCTAGAAGATATAAATTATATATGTATTTAACATTGCAGTTCATAACATAAACATTAAATAATATATATATATATATATATATATATATATATATATATATCGTGTATACAAGAACTGTGAAGAAGTATCCTATATTTCGTAGTTCTCATGAAGGTACAGCCGAGACGTTGGCCAATAGACAATTAAGTTATTTTAACTGATTCCAATTTATATTTAAGAAGCAATTATAACCACAGTACCATTTAGTTTATTTATTATTATTATTATTATTATTATTATTATTATTATTATTATTATTATTATTACTATTATTATTCATTATGTTTTGACTGTTCAAAGAACAATCCTGCTAAGTGGCCAATGGAGGATGATAATCGCGCAACGGGAAAAGTGTTCCCATACAATTGTTGAACTTACAACGGTGACATTTGTGATGAACATGTTGTTCTTGTTAATAATAGTAGTTGAATGTACTGTGTGTTGAATAGTTCGTGAATTGAGAAGCAAAGAGGAGGCTTCAGATGTTGGTCGTGATGGCACGCGCGTGTGTGTATGTATGCGTGTAGCGCGGCTGCTGAGGCGCTAACGAGAACTGAGGGCGCTGTGGAGGGCAAGGGGAGCAGGCAGTCGCCGATCTGAGAAGGCGTCGGCGGTTGGAGGCCTGGTGGAGAGGGGCGGTGAAGGGTGGGACGGCGCGGCGCGACGCGGGGCGACGCGGGGCGAGAGTGGCGGTGAAGGCCACGGTGGTACAGAGCAATTTCTATAAGAAAGGAACTTTTCGTCAGCTAGTGCTTGCAATATAACTGAAGGTCCTATAGTCGTAGTATCCTTGAGCCAATTAGACTCAACTTCCTCGATATGTTCTTTTGCAGTTGGCAAAGTTGTAAATTCCTTCGACAACTCCTTTTGTGATGTCCTCATCGGATGAAAATATAGTATGCCACGAGAAATAATTGAAATTAAAAACTGCCGTACTCTGTGCTCTTTTTTAAAAAAAATATAAGCATTACATTGAATTTATATTTTGTGGGATAAATATTACATTTATTTTAAAAACGAGTCTTCAGTGTGGTATGCGTACTGGTGCACGTGTTTCCTGCTCCTGTACGGTAAGGTGTGATCCAAAGCGTTTATTTTTTATATAATTACAGTTGTGAACAATGAAAAGCCATAATGTGTTAACGGGAGCGAACACTTCACGAAGAGGCGTGGCTGAACAGCTGTTGCGGCGGAGGGATACGTTACATGTGATGTTCACTTGTTTAGAGTACAGTCATTTTTGTCTCGTTCGCAGGCGGATTCCCAGGGCGGGTAGCCGGGGCGGCGATGTGTGTGCGGAGGCGGGCAGGTGGGAGGGGGGGCGCGTGCGTTCGGGGGAATAAGGAAGCGCGCGTGACGCGCCGTGCCGTGCGTGGCGCGCGACGTGCGCTCGTGAATAAAGTAGAGCCGGCTGCGCGCGACGTCCTTCGGCGGATGGCCCCGCCCCCAGCCCCCCCGCCTTTGGCTAGACGGGCGCAGTGGCAAACGTCTAAAGCCACCCGGGCGAAACCTACTCCTCGCCTTCTGCAAATTAGAGTTCCAAACTGCGCCTTGCGCTGCAACTCCTCTGTTCTCTCTGATCAAATCTCATTAGCTGATTGTTGCTAATTTACCCACCACGTTTAATTAAGCAATGGTATCTCAAGCCCTTTAGAAAGTCTGAGACAGTGGTAAATTGTAGGAAAAGAATACTTCAAATTGTTGAGCTACATTTTTCAAAACTTCCTGCTTCTGGCTCTGAATTATGGGTTTTTGTTCACTGCGATTTTACGTTTGTGCATTGTGCTCCAGCTCTCCACTCTCTATGCTCCAAGTTTTCGTTGGAGCCATGAGCTACCAACTTCTTTGCTTACATTCCATTTCAGTAATTTGTTATTGATCAAAAGTATAATGTATTGCATGTGACATGACAGCTTTGTGCAAAAATAAGACCTGTAGAAACAAGAGGCACACACAAAATATTTAATATACAATTTCACCAGCATCAAGAGGAATGGTTTCGGCGCTATGATATTAGCAATATAAGAAAATTCTAAACAAAAAATTGTAGTTGAACTTAAGGCTCTGTTTCATAATTAGTTTATATTACATTCTTACGTTCTACATGTTTACAAAGATGTGCACAAGGCAGCATTTAACTTCAAAATATGATTGACTTGTGAATAATAATTTGAGTAGAATGTTTAGAAGTGATATGCTTATTCCTTGCGTCATACAATACCTTAACACCAAAAAAATTTTAAGCAGAATTCATTCGTAATTTATCATTTTCAATTACGAACGATGCTATTCAAATCCAATGCTCGGATTCAAATCTATACTCACAAATTCCATACAATACTTAGGTCTTAACAGGCTTTTAACAAGAAATGTTGTGGGGGAAGTGTTATTGAGAATAAATAATGACTTTACACAATGCAAGTTATTGAGATTAAACTGGCAAATGATGAACGTTGAAAAACCTGACTCAGAAAAACTGTATACTTTATTCCTTAAAAAAAATTTCAGTAATACAGGTGGGTTACAAAAGAAAACCACCAAACTGATTTAACTTCTGCCTTCTCCGTTAACTTGCTTTAAATCCACGCATCACCAAATATTGACAAAAGTGCGTACCTTTTGTTTTGAACGGAGAGGCAAATTTATTAGAAGCGCGACACAGTGCCCCTCCCCGACCGAGAACACTCAGCGATATTCAACTTTCTTCTCGATTCGGCTCAATCCAAACTTCCTTCGGCCCGTGGGTGGAGCCCCCTCGACTTTTTATTCGATTTAATTGGCCCTTATTCCCAGCGAAGTTCTTGTGCGCTGGGTGGAGAGGCACTCGTTGGTCAGTGCACCGTCGCACGGTAGAGGCGGGGTGGGGCGTGGGAGACAGAAAGTGGAGGGTCGTGGGTCGTGGCAGAGACCTTGGTAAGCGAGGCGCGGGTGGTGTGGATGGCACTAGAGATGGGATGGAGAATGGCAGGGACATGCACTGAGGTGATGGGCGGGGCAGGGCGGGGCGTGGAGTGGTGTGGCGTGGCGTGGAGTGGAGTGGTGTGGCGTGGCGGAGTGGCGAGACGGGGTGAGGCGGCGATGTGGGGTGGCGTGAGGAGGTGTGGTGGCTTTGCGGGCAGCCGTGGCGGGGATGAGGTGGGGTGGAGCGAGTCGGTGTGGCTGGGAGGCGTTAGGGGAAGGCGTGGCGGAGAGCCGAGGTGGCGGGGCGAGATGGAGAGGCGTAGAAGAGCGGGGCGGGGAGGGGCGTGTCGTGGGACGAGGCGTCGGGACATATCGTGACGGCTGGGTAGGGCGGGGACATGGGGTGGGGAGGCGAGTCGGGGCCGGACGGGACGAGACGGCGGGGCGGGGCGAGACGGGGCGGGGCGAGGCGGGGAGGGGCGGGGAGGAGCGGAGCGAGGCGGGGAAGGGTGAGGTGGGGCGGAACGGCGTGGCGGGACGACGCTGGAGTGGAGGGTGGCCTTAGAAAGGCCCGGAGCCGCCTTCGTTGAGTAGACGCCAGCTTTTCGCCGTATTTCACTGCACGCCCGCCGCTGAAATAGAGCCCCCGCGGGATGCGCTTGGCTAGAGATCGTCGCAAGGGAAGCCAACCTCCTCCCCCTCAGCGTTGGTCACTTCTTGAGTCTCCTCCGCTCCACGAGGGGAATTCTTACCAGCAGTGTCCCGAAAGTACGTTTCCCTATACGTTCAACAAAAAGGAAATATATTTCAATAAACAGACTTTTTTGTAAGGGATACTGCACGTGTTGCACTATTTTTACACATTAGTCCATTGGAATTAAGACATTTGATCTACTGTGAGATCAACATTTGCATCACTGTGTCGTAGAAGTCTGCCACCTGCAGAGGCGCAGATGTTTGACGGCCATGAGAGGCACTGCGGTGCACGCAGTGCTGACCGAAGAGGAATTTCTTAAGGAAGATAGACATTGCTGGGAGCGAGATCCGAACTGTGAGAAAAGGATGGTCCAACACCTCCCAGCGGATCTACTCCAGAAGATATGTTGTCAACCGTACCGAGTATGGCCGACTGTATGATCATCTCTGCCCATAAAACACTTCAACTTATAGTAAATCGTTGCGTGTAAAACTTCACAAGGCGGGCCGTGGTCGCAAGTAGTTATCGTCAAGTTCAGTTCTCAGCTTCAAACGTCGCACTAGAAAACACAGGGCGGGGGCGGGGCATGCCTGCGTGCAGACGCCGCGATGCTGGGGCTCAAGTGAAGAAGCTGATGACCGCCAGGACAGTGGCAATATGGCCGCGAGATTCATTTGAATTCAATTCAATTCAATGTCTTATTTTGCGTGGTGAGACTCAGGCCGTCAGGCCTGCTCTTCCGTTTGAGCATTCAAATTTCGCTACGCTTCTTTCACTATCTAGTGCAGAAAGAAAGTATCACTAAGGCGAAAAAACAGGCGATTTAAATTCACCTCAGATGCGCCTTTTAGGCTTGAGGAACTTTTACAGGCAGTAATTCTACAACACGGGACAGACGGCTTTTCTTCCCCTTTAGGTGGGGGTTGAACCAGCAAACTTGGGTATAACAGTCCGAGATTGGACGTATAACAGTATAACAGATATAGGTATAACAGTCCACATGCTGTGTCCTGCCCCATACTCTGACCCTCTCTGCTTGCGTTGAACTGTTTTGTGGTCGGTATCATAACGTCTTGCGAAGGACAAGGGCAAGACATCAGGAGCACAGGCTATGGAAAAAGCCGAGGTTGGAGAGCAAAATTTAGTTTCCGTTGGCCATGAAATTACGATACACCCTGTTGCCAGTTCGAAATCGTCTTTAACTCTTGTCTATTTTGGAATGTTGATTCAGTTTCTTTGACAATTGTAACTTGTATAGTGTGTGAATTAAATCAAGGTAGCATACCAAAAAAACAAAGCTCGTGTGCTGCCCGTTTGTTGGATTGCTGGTGAGAAAACTTCACCTTTAGACAGGAAAATGTATTTTGCCTGGTTTGATCAAAGCCAATTCTACTAAAAATCAAGTGCATCAACATTTGCAAACAGCATTTCACATAAAATATGCATCGGAAAATACAATTCAACCTCTTCTGCATTTGAAGTCAAAGGAACACGAAAATGATAAGTTCACTGAGACGTTCTGTGAAGTCCTTGTTGCATTTAATATACCATGGAGTAAGCTGGATAATACGGATTTTAGAATTTTTTTAAGATACACCAACAGAAACGTTTTCGATAAGTCTTCTTTACGAAAATGAACATAGTTACGAAAAGTTCGTTTCCACTCCATGAAAAAGTGCTCAGAGAAATTGTAGATGACGCAAATGTTTCATGTATATGGCTTTCAATTGATGAAACAACTGATTCCTGTGGAAGGTATGTATCTAATGTAATTGTGGGTAAATTGGATTCCAAAGATGCAGGATCTCATTAAAAGGTCTGTGAGAGATGCACTGCTTATATTGTTGCCAGCTTAAGAGCATTAAGAGAGATTCGTGACATTTCTGACGGATAGTGAAGCATACATGCCAAAAGCAACGATAGTCTTCAAGTGTTTTACCCCAAAATGCAGTAAATTCTGAAACTGATGAAGGAATCAAAAGTAAACTAATGTGTATCGGTGCACACTCTACATGCCTAACATCACTACCAAGTTTGAAGAAAGAGATCTAGATGAACTACTGGAGTCGAGTTATTGACCTCATCGTAAGCATCGTCATTCAACACTTTGCAAACTGCATTTGTTGTTACTTTGTTAGCTGCACCAGTAGAGCGAGACGGAGCCGCAAAAACGAAGAAAATTAAAGAAAGGAATCTCGATTTGAGAACGAAAGTTGGACAAGATAAATGGTATTTTAAAGAGTGAAACGCAGTGTTGAAAATTACACAGCTAAAGAAATTGCAGCTTTAAGTATTGTCCTCTTGAGGTCATGCGAAGCTGAAATAACTTTCTTCTGTGTATATGAACAGCACAGCTGAAACAAAAAAAAAAAAAAAAACACACCAGAAAATTTGGAAACATATATTATAATCTCTTGCAATATAAATTAAATTCAGTGTGTATCATTCAGCATATAAATCCAACTATTTGATATAGAATAAAACACGTACGCACATTTTTCTTTTATTGAGCATGTTTTCCTTTTTAATGCGTATTTACATGCATATTTTCAGGATTAGTAGTGAATATGAACCCGCATAGTAATTATGACATCCTCGTATGTCATTTGTTATTTCCGTTTCACAAATTAAGTCGTCCTCCCGACATTTCAGATGTACCCCTATATCGTTATTTACCTACTCCTGCAAGTTCACCTTATCAACAGGCCAATTTAAGTACGTTTGCATACCTAACAATATTAAGGTTCTGTATTGCTTGTTTATGTTATTGTGGCATAAAACGAACCTAATATTTTCAAATATAAATTTTAGTGCACGCACATAACATTATAATACTCAGAACCTTAATTGTTTGTCACTACAACGTCTCTGTGTTTATGGTTCCTCCTGGTAACAGTCATGCAATTTCCTATTAATTTGAGATTCTAAGTTTGTTCACACTCAATCGTGTTTCAGAAATCAGTAATATTCAAATTAAAAACAATTTGATGATCTAAATTATTATTTTTAATTGGAAAACCGGTCTCTGTGTATTACAGTTGTAAACGTTTTTGCATTACTCTATTAGAGTTTATTTCGAAAATTTAAAAAAATGTAGATGTAAATAAATATTTTTCTCGTAACGTTATTTATAAATAAATGCGATAAGTTGAACACATGAGGAAGTACTGATACTGTTGTACTGATCATTTTTAAGAGCAGAAGACAAATCATTGTAGGTTCATTGAAGAATTTTTCACAAAATACAATGGTGTTCGCCTTGGCTGAGCTGCGTGTTATGTTTCAGTCAGCCATGTCTTGCTGTTGAAGCCAGTAACTTAACTGTGAAACGCGACGCCCGGGGTAGCTTAGAGTGACGGTAATGCATTGCGACCAGCGTACATCAACGGAGAAGGTGTTAAGTCTTCACTGTCAAAGTGTCTCTTTGTAGAGTGTTAGTCAGCTGCCCTTGTAATTTACGGCTGGATGGGGGCGGTCACCCTTCGACCTTGTCAGACGGGCTGTTCTCTCAGTTTCTTTGCTCTGTGAAGGCTGTTTGAAAAAATGAAAAGAAGAGGTCTACGCCAATTAAGTATTAAACTTTTAAAGATAGTGAGGTACTAGTATTTCTTCAGCATACCGAAATACTAGTCTCGAATCTAGAACAGAAATATTGTTTCACTTGTTTTAAATAGTTTCAAGGTGCACAATTTTTTAATTTACATAATTCCTTCTGAATTATGTTACAATGAAATCTTAGGTAAAAATTATTGCAGGTCTTTCCACATTGACTAGAGTTTTTGTTTCAAAATTCATTCCCTTTGGTATAAACTACGTGTCTTATTTAAAAAAATCAAATGTTTATTATAATTTTAAACAGAATGAAAATATAATGTTAGTATACAATACTGATGTCAGGACTATCTTAGGAATTATATATATATATATATATATATATATATATATATATATATATATATATATATTTACTATCAGGCCTTAGGGGATTATTTGATTTCAGTTCAGTAGTTATGGAGTCAGAATCCAAGTCTTGTGAATTCTTGTTACCGGAAAAGTGGTTTAGGCCAAAACGTCTGTCCGTTTGTCTGTGAAGAAAGTTAGCGCCTAAACCGTAGGTAAGATTTTGCGCAAAAATTTACATTTTACAATCGATCTTGCTGATGTCGAGGCTTCTTGATTTTGAAACGCATATTTTAATTTAGGGGATACTTTTCATGAAACCTCAATATTTTGAAATATTTGCGAAAAATGGCTCCATATTTTTATTTAATGTTTTCTTGTTTTCTCTGAAACATTCATAAAAAATGTTACAAGTCAAATTTTCGGTGAATTCTCTGAATGTTTGAAAGTTATGGAAGTTTTTCATAGATGTATTTGATCAACATAGTGTTGAATATTTGATGGTATTACAATGATCATAAAACTAATATTATTACAGTAAGGCACAAAACGAAAACAATGAAGGGCAGCGTACGCCACATACATAGTTTGTATCCAAGTTATTATTATTATAACGTGTATTTGTTCACCAGGATCTGAACTATCTGTTATGTCCTTATATATAGTAGTGACTTCACTTTGACAAGGATAACCTGGAGTCAACCTATGTCCTCTGGAATAATCGTAAGTTTATTCCAGAGATTTCATAAATACTGTGCTATTACGTGGTCCATTTGCTTGCTTAGGATAGATGTTAAATGTCGGGGTTTAACATTTTCTCAGCGACTTCCTACAACTATAATATTGAAAGGAGAGATTTTTCTTCTGGCCGAAATATATTCTTGAGAATTAGATCTTTAAATTAAAACATGTAAATATTTTCAAAATATGAATCGTTTACGCGTAATTTTTCGAGAAATAGTTGCAATTTTAAAAGCTATATTTTTTCCAAAAAAAGCCCCATTATTTTTAAAAACTTTTTGTATGAAAATTTCTGGTTTCTAAATGCACTGAATAACATAACATAAGCATATTTGTTTGAATCCTTTTGATTTTTTAAATATTACTATCGTATTTTGTTAATATCTCTCACGTTCTTTATAGTAAACTAGTGGTTTTAAAACTAACATAACTCTCACATAATGTGACAGGCGTTCCGTCACATCGGAATTGCAGTAAAAGAAAAGACTTAACGGCCCCAGAAAAAATATTATATGAATTTTACCCATATTCCAATGTAAAGGAAAAAATAAAAATATTGGATATTTATCTTGTGCTATTGAATTGCAGCTTCATTAACATTGGTAGAATAATATACTGGAAGCAAGGAAATTGAATCATATTGTATTATGATATAATATTTAATCTGAATTAATTATTGAATTGTTATTGTTAAATATGAATTTGAACCACGTATATTTCCGAGATTGAGGTACATTTGCTCACCTGAACAATATAGCTCAAATGATCGGTCATAAACCCATCAAACACCCAAAATATAAATCACACTTTAGCGACGGATTATTGTTGCAGGAGGTTAGACACATAGTTTATTGTACATTTATATGAAACATATTCATTTATCAACTCTTTCGATAAAAAAATTGAAATCTGAAAAATTGGCAGACTTATTCGCAGTTTTCGCGAAATGAGGAATTTGGCGTTTGAGGGTTTCTGAAATAAACGATTCAATTCATCCAATGAAATACTCCTAAACAAACGTAGAGACATGCAAGTTACTGCATAAATAGCGACAAAGCGAAATATAGACTGGGGGTTTCCCTTGCGTTTTACGAGTTTGATGTTCGCTAATGTCGCCTGAAGAGAAATGGGTTTGAGATGATTTATTGATTAACTCACTATTCTTCAATATATCTAAAATAATAGATTCAATCTTAACATCGTAACATATTATTCGTACATATTTAACTCATACAAATCAACAAACTTCACCTGTATTTTTACTGAAAATTATTACCTGCTGAATGAACCTGCTGAATGAACCCTCTTGCAAGTAATAGGTTACGTGAACTATTACTGCTTCCTGCTTCCCGATTTTGTTGTTTATTATCCATATTGAAAGACATTTTGTTGCTGGAAATATGTTACAAATAAATCTCCGTGACCAATATATAAAACCCTTTTTTTACCTCTGTGGGAACCGGGTGGAGAAAGGGACATTGGGATTCAGGTGGTGTTCCAAGATATTCGCGAGAAATAAATTATTGCTCATTAAAGTGGGCTAAGATAACATTAATTTAAGGAAAAAAATATAAAAGGAAATGGTAGAAAACTAAAAAACTTACATTTACTTGCAAATTTAACCTCCAAATTCTCGAAAAACTTTTAATTTTCAAGAATTGAGTTCACTATTGAGTTATAGATGTCAATTGATGTTCTTCATTAATAGAAAGCTACGAATAAAAAAGTTAAAGAAAGCAATATTCTGCTACTTGCCACGCCGAGAAGGTCCTGAACCAAGTCGCATGTGGCATACCGAAACCGTTATCGAGCACTCGTTTTAGCAATTCTGGACCGCTCGTATTGAACGATTGTGACATTAAATTAGGCAACAATGCATCTTCAGCAACACGAAACGGCAGTCCTCGCAATTGTTTAAGAAGTTACACAAGTTTAAATGTTAATGGGGTATAACACACTCTACCTCGTTCACGGAGGGTTAAACAAGTCGTTTTTGCAAACAGTCGCCAGCGGTGCGTGGGGGCGGCTGGTGCGCCGCGGGGCGACCCGACGCTCGCTCCCGTAATGACCTCTGGCGGGGGGCAGGTGCCAAGACGCGGAGGGCCGGGCGCTCCGGCGGGCGAGAGGGCGCGGTGGGGGCGGAGGCGGTGGAGGCGGCGCAGGCAACACGCGCGCTCGATACGTGGTCACGCGACCACCCGACGGGCGCCGGAGGCGGCTCCGAAGGCGTGCCGGGAGAGGTGGCTCAGGGCATCTACTCGTGTCGCTGCAGTGCTTCCGACCGGGAGGTCCTAGTTTCCAATTCCGACGATGGCAAGATTTGTCAGCTAGGTCGAATTCTGTCGCTGTCTGGAGGAGAATTCTAGAGGTCGGCTGCTCGGATCGGTAGTTTTCCATGGTTTCTCCGATCAACACCAGGTGAATGCCGGAGGAGTACTCGAAGAAACGAACACGGACCGCACGCGATCATTCCTTCTTCCTTCCTCGTCCTTGTCGAATCTTAACAAACACACTAACATGCACACCACTACCACATATGGCGGGAGAGACGGTCGGGAGCTTAGAGCTTGTCCCCGCTAGTGGGATAGTTATGGGAAACGCCGCTAACCGACGGTAGGTCGGCGGCGGATCTCGCCATCCAGCGAGGGAAGATCACCGCCGCCTCCTGAGGATAGAAACGTGCATTACACTTACGGGACCAATGAGCTTAGTAGTTCACGCGCCCGGAATCACTAACTACCAACCAACAATTCAAAGACGTCTGGGAGACAAAGAGGCACGAATCTCGCGATACTACAAACGGGAGTTCTTGCTGAATAATCATGTTCAATAGTTTCAGGTGTTTTGAAGCTTTGAGATTTATTAAAGAAAATTAGCAAAATTTGTAACACACATCCACGTTCTAGGACGAAGATTATAGTAGATTTTGATAGATTTGATCCATTTTGCCTTCTGGCTATTTATGTTTCATTAAATACTTATGAACTTATTTACTCGTGAACTACATTCTTGAGATTTTCTTTTCAATCTCAAATGATGAGCGCGCAGATAACTGTAGAATCTAATTCATCCATCATTAAATTCTATAATGTAATGGGTTACCGCCACTATAATCATCCTGGGGGACCAAGATGTATACGGATGCATAATTGTGAGTTCAGCATTTCCTAGAATTAGAGATTGGAAAGAGTTTGAACATTTGATAGCACGCATTGGAACGAGAAACATATGTTATTGGTCTGCATATTGCAACACGATGTCATGTATTTTGTAACGACGTTTCCTTTTTCCTTAGAAGCGAGTGACGTGACAGCGCAATAAATTTTCCACTACAACCGACTCTAAATTTTCCTGATAAAGCAACTTCGAACTTATTCGACTTTTTTCAATTTCTCTCGAGATTAATAAAACATTTTTTTGATGTTTGATATTGTTTAACTGGGAATGGCAACACATATAATTAATACAGAGCCTGCAAAAATATAAATAAATGAAAAAAATTGTAGGTGTAGTTTGTTTCAAGAAATTGTTCACATCTCACGTGATGGTCTTCTTCAATAGACCAGTGATTAAAAATGGTAAATTTCGTTTTCTTCTTTGGTCTGAAGTGTCTTGAAGTTTTGTACACAACTAGAAGCTTATTAAGTACATGATGGCAAATTGCTGTAGTGGCGACAGAAGTCGCGTTCGCGTTAACGACGGAGTGTGAGCCATGCTATGGAGCGAGGTGGTTGGCCGGGGCGTGGCCCGTGGAGGGTGGAAGGGGAGGGGTGAGTCACGTGACGCGAAGCGCCCGATTGCGCATTTCGCTTCCTGACGGCATTGAGGGGCTGAGAAAGGAGTCGAGACGAGACGAGACGAGACGAGATGAGATGCAGAGAGAGAGAGAGAGGGGGGAAGGGAGGGAGGGAGCGATAGCGGGGTGTACGGTAAAGGGCAAAGGATTGGGAAAGCACGGGGTAGGGGCGGGGATGTACTTGGTCGTCCGGGGGACGCCGCGCGTCCTACACACAGACGCCAACGTTTCGGCCGTCATATTGCGACCTTCCTCAGAGCGAAATGCACGAGCGAAGGTCGCAGCACGGCGGCTGAAACGTTGGCACGTATGCCACGTGACGCACAGCCACTTAGCTACTGACTCCGGCTGCGGAAGCCTGAGCTTTCAAAGGGCGGGGAGTTCAGGGAAAGGCGGGCGTTCGGAAAAGACGGACAGTTTGGATCTGACGGGGATTTTGGAAGAGAGTTTTGAAAGGGGATTTAGAGATTTTGGAAATAGCAGGGTAGTTTGGAAAGGGAAATGGATAATACGGAAAGGATGGGGAGAATTGATAGGCCGGGAAGCCCCGGAATGACCGGAAATACGAATACGGCGCCAATCATTGAAAGGGCGGGAACTGCGGCGAGAGCAGGGTGAAGAAGGCAGGAATGGGGGGAGAAGGGAGTGACAAAGTGCGGAGGGCAGGGCCTGCGACGGACACGGGCCGAAAGGGGCTGGGAAGGGCCAGAAGGTCTGTGAGAGGCCCTTCGTGTACGCCGCCCCTCCCCACTACTCGTTCGCCGGCTTCCGTGACTCCCTCCCGACAATTTCTGCTGCCACCGCCCTCACAATTTTCCTCACTATCGCCGCAGCCCATGGCCCTCGAACGACCACTCCTCTGTCGTTCTCTCCATCACAGATAGCGCGGCCGTCACCATTACTCCACCTCCGTCGTCTGTGTATTAATCGCTTTGGTCTCCCTACCCACTTATGCAGTCACCGCAACCAGTGCCACCAATCCGGCCGCGGAACACTTTCGTGTTAGCCAGAACAACCAGCTCTGCCACACGCGCATTGTCAAAAACTATCACAATCGTTTATCACTGCCACCCTTCACGTCAACAAGCGTACCGTCACCACTCTTGTCGCATTCCTTGGAACACTTGACTACACTCACTGCGGGACCTTTAATCTTTTCTCTTTGCTGTGCTCTTCGCAGTTACCATTCCTTTAAAGATCTGAGCACGTTTTCAAAATTCGAAAGAAATAATTTCCCTACGAAACTTGAAAGGCAAGAATTTACCTCAGATTAAAATGTGAGTATTTTTGCAATTATTATTGTTATTATAGATTTAAAAGAAAAAACAACAAATTCTATGATTAATAATAATATTACATTATTACTTAAAGAATTTAACATGTACTATGTTAAGATTTAGTGTTACAAAATGTCTATTCATAAAAATTATGTGAAACTAGATTGATGTGGAATTGTTAAGTCCTCACTAATAATCATGTAGGTAGGTTAGGGTGTCTACAGTTTTAAAAAATGACAGAAAAACATTCTGCCATTTCAAACAAATGCAATCTAACAGTTCATTTTACAAAGGAATAAAAAGTGCTTTGTAAAACAGCTTTTCAAATATTTTCTTTGCACATCAAAAAGAGTATATTTGCTTTTTATTATAATTGAAATATCAAGGGTCTACATCAACATTCTAGAAAATTAATTAGTAGTAACCTGAGAGAGGCAACTCCAGAAGGTAAGAGAAATATATACGATTGTGTAAAAATGAAAACCAATTGTCTATACATAAGCCTTAAAAACAGGAATTTAAAAAAATAAATTGAATGCGTGAAGGGAAAAACAGTATTAGTACAGCAACTTTATTTTGAGATGGTTGCAGTTATGATCAGATATGACAAACAAACTGTTAAGATTTAAGCAATTTTCATATTTCAGAAATGTATTAAACCACACAAATATGTTCTGCAATGAAAACTTATTAACAAAGTGTTGTTTTTAAATAAAAACTGTGGACTTGTAGTGCTTTTTATCTCAACAAATATGTATGAACCAAATATCTTGCAAAATAACAATGTACCACAAAATAACAGTTTCTTTATGTAAGAGAGCACCTGAGTAATATAATTTGGGGTCGTCCAAATTTCAAGCTAAAACTTTAAGTAGAGCTCATATTATAACTTTTTCCTTTTCCAGATTTTTTTGTGAATAGGCGTGATTTGGGGGTTCAATTCACTCGGCATAGATTTCAGAGAATTTAATGGGTAGTGTGCAATTTTCGTTAGAAAGGATTCTGTGTGTTCTTTTGTATTAACAATATTTTCGTACTTGAAAACATGAGGTCTATAATTATTCTTTCGTCTTCCATCTTTGGAAACACACCTGACACAAAAATTACTGTCCGTCGTTGAACCTCATTATGTGATATTCCATTTAAGCTCGTGAATGCTTGTTTTCAAACTTTAATGTGAACACATTCTTTCAACGCAAACTAACTAAAATTACTGGCTCTTAGCTTACTGTTCCACTCACTTCTCTCTCTTCGGTTCAGTAATAGAACATTCTCGATCAGAAACAATACAAGTAAATTACACAGCCCCGACCACTGGCAAGTAACAAATGCGAACCATCCGCTGGGAATAGCTCGATTCGCCAGACTTCTGAAATCCTGAGTGGAAGAGCAGTTCTTATCCAGGACTGTTCTTTCATTCATCAAAGAGAAGGTGCTGCCTGATTTCAAGTCAAACGCCCTCCTATTGCATTAAGTCTCATTATATAGTTCCATGTCTTTTGCTCTTCTTTTTGTAAAAGCAATGAAAATGACTAATTTTGGACTAGTCACTGGCTTTTTCACTCACCCATTCAATTATAAATTAGTTTTATTTCGAAGACCATTATTATTAGACGTTTTGTTGATGCTTCACAATTGCCGTTAATTATGAATTAAACCAGATGTATAAATTAATAAATGTTCTACACGTTCTCTAATTATTTGGACGGAATTCACTACTGAAGAGTATTTACTGTTTCTTTTAGATATAATATCAGATTTATTGTAGATAAAATACTTATGTGATTATTGAATAAAAAATTCAAGGATGTAAAGATGAAATGGCTTTAAGAACGTTTCATTTCTGACACTGAAATTATCAAAGATAGCGAAGGCGAGTTAAAGCTCCTTTAAACGGAGAAAAGAAGTTTGACTTTTCAGTCCTTTTATCAATAATATGAAATATTGGTGGTGATACTTCATAGCGTATGTTTATATTGTACAAACGTGACAGTAATCCAGTGACAAAGTGACATGGTTTCAAAGGCAAGTTGAAGTGTAAGAGAAGGGATATAGAGTTATATCGTTACATTAGGAAACAGAAAAGCATTCGTTCCGATACAATTCTCGGAGCCAACTAGAATCTTTCTCGATTCGAGAGCTCGCGAAAGGCCTTAGAAAACCTATAAATCTCTTCCCTGGCAACGACTCCGCGACACTTTGAGTTTACCGAAAATGGGAAGGAAATTGTAATCACTTTAAACTGCAGTCGTGGGGTGATTAACGATGTTGTTTATGGATTATTGTTTTGGCTTATTTTATACTGCTTCTCTATGATGCAGGTTTTCATATAAACGTCCACGTGACTGACATGAGGAATGCTATTTTTTCCAGACGTTTAGATACATCCGATCGTGGATACGAATTTTTACTTTCTATCTATCACTTTCATTAACTTTCAAGTATATAGTTTCTTCCTTTCCTGTTTACTTTATGACTTGAAATGAGACAAAACAAAGGCTGTGATAATGCCCTTTTTTCATTTGTACCACAGTTTCCCGCCTTTTCCCTTGGTGTATTCAATTCAACACAAGGCTGTAAAGTGAAAAAACTAGTAATTTAATAATGCAGCTTAAATATATACAGGAAAGTTGAATGAATTGTAGTAAATGTAAACGAATGGTTTGTTTGTTATTAACATTCTCAAAAAGTCATTGTTTTCAACGTCATCAATACCGAGGAATTTCTATAACAACGATCATAACAGTAATTAATAATCAAAATATTTAGAAGGTTGTGTTAATTTTACGACAAAACCTTTCACTTGTGCACTTTTGAGAAGTAATAACGAACCAAGAATTGTCCTCTTTGTGCGCTACAGCTAAACTGGAGAAACTCCTAACACTTTGCAGTGCCCCTTCTCTTGCGATATTTTACAACCAAACTCGCGGCAGACATCCACTTTAGTAATGAGCGTTCTCTCCCGCGCACGCAACTGGCGAGAAGGCGGGTCATCGCGACGGGATACGGCAACGCCGAGGCACTTCCGTGCGTTGTAGCGCATCGCGGATTGTCGCTGGCGCTCGCAGGCGCGCTGCCGGCGCGCTGCCGGCGCGCTGCCTGGCGGTGAATTGTTCATAACCTCCAGTTCTGCGTGGGCGCCCCCCGACGCGGAGGCGGCGCAGGGACTGGCGGACGAACGCAGGTCTGCTAGACACTCTGTTCGGGCGTGGGGAGTGACTCCTGCAGAATTCAGTCAACAGCGAACGTCAGAACGAGTGATGAACGAAGGGGTTTCCTTCCCCTCGCCTTCTTTCCTTCAGTGAAATGGCGGAGGCACGACGTTAATAGTAATTTATGAAATCAGTTTATAATGTTAAGCTTTATTGCATGAGTACATGTTTTGAAAACGAGAGGCTTTAGTAGCGAGTTTTAAAATTTGTTCGAATGTAATAAAGCAACATTATAAACGAGTTGCGTACTATATTTTTTTGTGTACCAGCATTATACATTTACATTGTATAAGAGAATCAAACTTAATTTTAGCGAAACAACTTCCCTGTGACGACTCTTGTATTTTACATCGTGCGAGTAAACTGTGGTCGGCTGATCCGTTTAGCTGTACCTCCCCCCGATTTTCTCGCTACGATTGGCTGAATATGTGATGACGCAATCATTTGTGACATAAAATCTAATACATCATCATTTGTGCCGTAAAATGCCCGATTATGAACGATTTCTTGCAACAGAAAATGTTCTTTTATAATACTGAAATACAAAAAAGTATTTTATTGAACGACTGGTTATAATACTCCCAGTTTTGAATCTGAATTAGCTTTTGCCTGTTAACTTCAGATTTTGTGTTTTATGATGACAACAGCGATTTAAGTATACAAGCCACTAAAACTGAATTTTGACAGCCATATTTTAAGAAAAATTATGGATGAAAAAAATCCTCGCTTGACAACTCTTTAAATTCTCACGTATGCGTGGTTGTTTAGAATGGTGATAGATCCTAATTGTACTGAGCGCTACATGACGTTTTTCATGTTTCTGATTCCTGTAAGTCTGTTTAAATATCCAATAAGCTAAGAAAACTTCGTCAGGTAATATATCTTATCCACCTCGCAATATTCTGGGTAAAATTATAACGATACTTCGTTTTAGGTTAACTGCAGGTGTATTGCATTACTCCGTTGCAATTTGAAATAAGGCATCAAATATAAGAGAACAATTCGTGAAAATACGTTTTACGCTTTTTTTGCCTCTATACATCGACGCTAAATTTAAAATACATGTATTAAATTTAATAAATTCATTATCTTTCCTTCATTGAACTCCCTAACTACATTCAACCATTTTCCCTTTGTATGTTAATTCTTTTAAACTTTAGTTTCTAATGCTGAAAATGGTTAATAGAGCTTGAAAAGGACTTATTCCAGAAATATTATTCCCTCCTATTCAAAATTTATAAAAGGTATTGCTAGCAGATCATATTAATATTTCACGTATTAGTAGTTAATTAGTAATGATTCTCCCGTAGAATTACAAATATGTTCTAGTAGAAAAATAAATAAATAAATAGTTTATAAAGAAGGGTAAAATGTACTTACAATGCACATTTTTTGGTCATTCGTGTTTATGTGTCACTTTTCTACTTAGTTGCTAATCTATCAATATGTCGACAAATGAGACTTGATTTTGATATGTTTGTATGTTTTATAGTAACTCCAACCTCTTTGAACCTTAAAATTCATAACAAAGCGACTCATTTTCCTCAATAGCGTTTACATATTTCTTATTATATTACGGCAAGTTCACGGCGTAATGCAAACATTTAAAGGCCCATGCATAAGTCAACACGATCTCTATAATATTAATGTATTAATCTGTTTATATTTCTTGCATCAGAAATCTGATGATGATAGCCAAGCCATCGAAAGCTGCTCTTTTAATGATATTGTTGGCAATGCCAACGATAAATCCCCACTAAACCAATATTTTTGATCATTTGTTAAAAACGTGAATTAAATCCTCAATAAAGGTAGACTTAATAGTGAAACATAGTTTAAAATTTGCATATAATATCACAATTGAATGGGTGAAAACCAGAAAGGTGTAAGTCACATTTTATAAATTCTGAGAATCGTGTTTTAGTCAATATCGATGTAAAGTCATGGTGATTCTATTCATCATTAAAATCTTGGCATTTCAATTGTTCATTTAAACAATGAAAACACATTGCAGCTGAAATAAACACGTTTTTTCTGGTGTTCGTCCATTCAATTGTGTTACTGAAGTTGTGCAAAATTTCAAATTAATATTAATTCAGGATTGAGGAGGCATTCTCAATTAATATCATGGAATGCCACAATAACACTGTTGACACCATGGAATTTCTCCCATTTAATAGTTTTCGAGTAGCCAATTTTAGCATTTTCGAAGTGGCCTGTGCACAGCGCTGTCGTGCCGAGCGTGGGTGGGGTGGGGGGGGGCGAACGCCCCTCCCGCCCAGGTTGCGCCACTTGCGTCGGCCGGCGGTGTTGCCAAGTGTCCGCGCGGCGGCTCCGCGACTGCAGGTGCGAAGCGCCCGGGCGGCGGCTTAACCTTTCGTGCAAATATTTCACCGGCGCCGGCGGCGTTGTCAACGGCGCCGCTATCTGCCCTCTGCGCGCCGCCTCACGCGAGATAATTGGCCGGCGGCCGCCCTCTTCACCCCACTCCACCCCGCTCCGCCCCTCTCCGCCCAGCTCCGCCCAGCTCCGCCCCGCTCCGCCCCGCTCCGCTCCGCCCCGCTCCGCCCCGCTCCGCCCGCCGCACCGCCCCGATCCGCCCCGCTCCGCCCCCGCTCCGCCCCGCTCCGCCCCGCCCCCGCTCGGCTCCGTCCCGCTCCGCCCCGCCCCGCTCCGCCCCGCTCCTCCCCGCTCCGCCCCGCTCCGCTCCGTCCCGCTCTGCCCCGCTCCTCCCCGCTCCGGCCCGCTCCTCCCCGCTCCGCCCCGTTCCTCCCCGCTCCGGCCCGCTCCGCCACGCTCCGTCTCGCTCCGCCCCGCCCAGCTCCGCCCCGCTCCATTTGCTCGTGGCCTACTAGTCACTCACTCCCCTTGTGCTGCGCTTCGTCCTTCTCTACCTCGTCTCGCTACAAACTCCTTCCCACTGTCCCTCTCCTTGGGTGTCTTCTCACCTCCTTTACCTAACCTGACCAAACCTCAGCTCTGTCTGCCCACCCCCTGAACCTGTCACTCCAGTTGCTGCATAGCAGCGTTCAGTAATCACCCAGACTCTACTGCTCCTTTCTTCTTTTCCTCATTTGCTTCTATCCGGTTTCACCCTTGCTTTCGTTTGGCCTTGTGAGTCTCCTTTGTCCACGGCAGGCTCTTCTTCCTGAAACTCTACTGGCTTCATCCCCTTATTCGCACAGGGCCCCCGCTGCCCGTCGCTTAGCCCTCAGCTTTGTTCAGATCTCCGTCGCGCCGTTCCGCTCTCCCTCGCCCTCGCGTCCTCTCGGCTGCCTCGCCCCCGCCACTCCAGCCGCCTCGTCACCGCCAGCGCAGAGGGCAAAGGGCTTGTTGGTTGCCTCCCCTGCGCCCGCTTTCACTCCCTCGTCATTCTTGAGCGTTCTCTGCCATCGTGTGGACCCCCTGCTCTTACCGCTCTTGTTCTAGCTCCTCGCTGGACCATTTCTTTAAACGCCCAGCCCTTCTCCTCCTCTACTCCTTCGTGTAGCTCAGAGAAAGTATTGTAAATATACCAATCTATGAATATTTTCCATTCTATGAATAAAATGAGCACTCTCAGCTTCCTTGATACCAATTAGTTTTTTCCGAAAAAAATATGCTAGAAAAGCTATCCCTCATGGATGTCATGGCAACATATTTTGTTCAGTGTTAATTATTTCAAAGAAAGAAAGATGAGAGTTTTGTACCATTTATAAAAAAATAAACAAATGAGCTACGTATATTACTGCTGGATAGGTGGTCAACAAACCCCAGGCACACACTTCACAGGTTTAAGAAGGAAATATTGAAAGTCACCAGATGATGTGAGTGCGATACGCATCCAAAATATAAGTATTTCTAGGTCAACAAAAATAAATCACATTTCATGAAAAATTTTTATTGTAACAAGTACACCACATGTTTCCCTCATACTTGACGTGTCGTTGACGTCTGTCTTCTCGGATAGCTACCAGTGTTTGTCGGCTGAATGTAAGCACATTAACGGTGAATGATACTCCTCAACACTACAGAATGTGCAAAGAGTCATTCAGAATAGAAGACGCGGTGTTCTTAAAAGAGATGTGGTCAATCTGACCGATATTTCTCGGCCACACACGGCTCGGCTCACATTAGAACTTCTGCAGCAGTTCCGCTAGAGAGTGTTTGGTCATCCACCCTATAGCGTGGATCTGGCCTGCTGTTACTTCGGCGGCGGCGATGGTGTGACGGTTAGCGTACCGGACTGTTATACCCAAGCTCGCGGGTTCAAACCCGGTCAAAATCCTTCGTACGCCTTCCTTCGGAGGGGAAGTAAAGCCGGCTGTCCCATGTTCGTAGATTTACTTGCATGTATAAGATCCTCAAGCCTAAATGACGCCTCTGAGCTAAATTCAAATTCGCCTGTTTCTCGCCCAAGAAATACCTCCTTTCTCTGCTAGTTGATGAAAGGACCGTAGAGAAATTTGCGTGGTCAGACGGAAAGAGCGGGCCTGATGGCCTCGCCACGTAAAATAAGGCAAATTCAATTCACTTCACTTCAATTCAATTCAATTTCTATCTTCTATTACACCACAAGAAAGTCATGTCTGGTCAGTATTAAGCGTCTCATAGTAACGCAGAGTTGCAGATGGCTGTCACACAACACTGGTATCTATCCCAGGCGGCAGACGTCTACAACACAGGTATACAAATGTTGATCCCATGGAATGACAAATGTCTCAACACTGGAGGTTTTTATGTGGAAAAGTAGTACAACATGCTCTGTATCTGCTACTATTTTATCGAGGACCTAAGAAAACAATTTTTGGATGCGCCTGGTAAACTACCAAGCGCACATGCAACCCGCAACACAAACGTGCTTAGCTCGGAAGCTATGCGTTTTACTCCCTTAAAACCACATTTACACCTCTCTCTTCGGACATTGATGTAATCTACAACGGCAACTTTTCGTCAGAAAAACTCATCGTGGGACCTTTACAAGGAAAAGGGAATATATCTTTTTCAAATATATAAATTACTTGCTCTAACACGTTGTGCAGTCAGATTCCACATTTTTTGGGCCCTTGATACAGAAAAAATGGTTTACGTCAAAACGTCTGTCCATCTGTGAACAATACTAGCACCTAAACTGTTTCTAGGGTTTTGTCGAAAATGCCGTCGATCTGACCCCACTCACTTCTGCTATTTTGAAAATCATTCTTTTAATTTTAGAAGAATTTAAATGAGGGGCCTGGGACATTTTCATCATTTTCTCAAAAATGGTTCCCATTTTTTTTCTTTTCGCCGAGAGCACAAAGTTGTCATCTGTCAGACGATGTAACTAGTGCCGAAAATTTCCTCGAACCCCTTCCTCTTACTTCCCATTTCCGAAACTGTGTTCGTTCATTCTGTGAAATACACATATCGTTGTGCGCATGCCTATTTTCCGCATATGCCATTGTTACTATGCGTCGTCCAATAGAATACACTTTTGTAGTTACGTCAGTAATACTTTTGGCGCTTTACAGACTAATGTTGTAAATAATGAATGCAAAATACTTGCCTTGTGGAATTTCAGTGTTGTTCTGAACATTTAGCAATCGTGGACGGTGGCGACCTTAACAAAGGTTGCGTAACGAGGTACGTCTGCGGACGCTTCTGAAAAGCCATAAATGACAGCACCTGATGTGAGAGTCGAGCCATTTAGGTGTATCTCTAAAACAATTTAAATGTATTTTGTAACTCCATATCATACATATTCAATACATTAAGTGTAGTGCTTCATTGCAAAAATTAGTTTTTATTTTTACAGAAAGTAGTGTGCCAACGCCTTTGTAATAAAGCTTGGTACAGGGCATCTTTGTAACCTACGATTACATTTCTTGAAAGAATATAATTTGTAAGAAGACGGCATAGGTACAATTTTCACTGTTAACTCTGCCTTTTCAGAAATTAAGAGATAAGAGTGTTGGAATGTGTTTCGGCCACCTCCATAACTTCAATATTAAAGATAGACATTTTTCTTCAATAAAATTTGTTATCAACAATTAATTCTTTCATTAACGTCATGTAGCTTTGAACATTTTAGTACTTTTTGATGAATTTTGATTGAAATATCGGCAATATTAAAAATATTTAAAACAAATTTTCTGATAAAACGGCTCTAATTCTTTGTTTAAAAGTTTTTAAGAGATTACTACTAAATTAATTGTAACAGAGAAAATGAACGTCATTTTCAGTTTTGTTTTGTTTTTTAGTAATTAACACAAAAGCATGTCTTTAAATATCTCTCATTTCGTTAGTAATTATATTACGGACATTTATTATACATTATTACATTTGTAAGTTCAATTGCTTCAAATAATCTCAATAAAATCTCTAAAGTTTTGGGTAAAGTTGAACTTTAAAATGCGCTTCTACAGAAATGCTCAAACTACATTTGTGCAACAGTGGCTCCAATTGTTTCAACAAACATTTGCATATAGGGTCAGGTTTTACTCTTCTGTAATATTCGTAAAGACATATTTCAATGTTACCATTGGAGGTATTGAAAAAATTAAACAAAATGATAATTTAGGTTCTTATAAATGGCAGCAGAGGAGAGGATGGGACAGATACGAAAAGATATCTCACACCAAAGAGAAAATAAAAATAACTAGTACGATAAGGTCTGTGCCATTCTGTAGCACGACTAGTTTGTAATTTACAATGGGCTTCTTTTATAGTGACATGGGAAGTAACTGTGCACTAACAGTACTTCTCATGCTAATTTTCAACAATAGACAAATACATTATATGTTGGGGGCGGGATTTAATGAAGGGCGGGTTGGGGGCGGGTAGCTTTTTTCGTTTCCCTATAGAACATTGCCTTGTAGAATATACATTAATTTTATCTAATTTATGACATTTTGATGACTTTTTTTT
The DNA here is from genome assembly GCA_038098605.1 of Gryllus longicercus. Lineage (NCBI taxonomy): Eukaryota > Metazoa > Arthropoda > Insecta > Orthoptera > Gryllidae > Gryllus > Gryllus longicercus. Next base: position 5,459 of record JAZDUA010001401.1, on the reverse strand, counting down.
GCATTTTGCGTCGATTTCGGCTAAAGTCATTTTTGACCTTTTCCGTTACTTTTAAAGCTTTTTTCGCCGATATCATCGATTTGAATATCATTTTAATTGTACTTCAAATTTAAGCGGTGCTTCAATTTAAGCGGTGCACAAATGTTCTTCACAGCTTACCTGAGCAGCCGTTTCAATTTTTTCACTCAGAAATTTTAATGACAGCCGTTGTATGTAGTCTGAGGTTCTTCTTACGCCAATCAGAGCCATTGACGGTTCGGCCGATTTCACGATAACTAAAGACCAAATTTTGTGCTAAAGAACAGTCTAAACGTTTGCACGCTGAGTCCACTTCAACTAAAGGAAGGAGACTTGATTGTATTAGTAACACATCTAAAAGCTTCAGTTATTCATTTCAGCTGGTTAGATAAAATTTTTGATGTCATTTGTATGTTTTTCGGTCATTTTGAAGTGCATTTTATTAATAATTTTTTCTAATGTGCGTATTATTAAACATTCAGTATTATTTAAAGTGATCATGAGGGAGGGAAATTTTTAACATTTTAAATTTACTTATACGATTGCAAACAAACCTAAAACAAAAAATACGTATAGTAAATGAATTTTAATAGTAATTTTGCAATCCGAACAATAATATTTTGTTCCTCGCACAAATAAATTCCACGCTCAATTGACTGATCACATCTGCAGGAAAAATGATTCCGTGTTGCTCCGATCCCAGGTTATTAACTCCATTCTCGCATCATTCGCTCATTATTCCAAACGGAGCGCCGATATCGCGAAATTATCAGGCAGGCGTCAACCCTTTTCAAATTCCAATACCCTCTGTGTATTATCGATCGGTCGTAGCGCTGCCATCGTTTTTGCTTCTCTCATCAAACGTTTTTTCGGAAGCCTGCAATGATAAAAGAACAGATTGGTGTAACATTCGCACATTTGTTTCAGAGAACGGGGGACATTTTTAAAGTGGGCTCATAAATTTCTTTTTAGTGTACATTCACGGAATGAGAATGAAACTGTGTGATATGTGTATTTGGTTCAGGGCTAGATTCAAGAGTCCCTTTGACGTGCTTGAGTTGTTTCAGGCCTCAGGGGTGCCCTTCATTTCCTGGCATATTTGCTTTGATCAAAGTCCTCTTCTCAGGAATGCAGGTAAATGTATCAATGGCAGTAATAATCAAGACTGATCACATCCGAGAGTGTCAAGAACATATCACTCATTAGGGGAATCTCTATCGTCCACGAATAATACATTTTATGAAGCCACATTATCTTGATGTACATTGTTGAGGGAAAATAATTATACTTGCAAATAACTAAAATCAAATACTTGTAGTAAATGGCATTTTTCAGTCTGGAGATATAGAAATATTCATCTATACAAAATATAATGAAAATAGAACGAGAATGTCATGTAAACATCTTGACAATAAGAAAAGTAAATTTGTTTATATGAGCCAAACCCATATTTCTATGCATAGTAGCACGTAGAACATATAAATATGCGTTATGCTGGGAAGCACTGCCATAGAAATGTTATCAATATTTGAGTATATGCACATGTGTATAGCAGTCATCTTGGGTAGCTGCTAAGTAATTAGTATGTCAGTAGCACTTCTGCTGTATCCTGTAGCACTACTGCTGCTTATACCTTATTCTTTATTACCTGGATGTATAGTATTAATATTATTTTAAATTAACATATTTAGCCATCCTATATCTTTAATGTAACTTGTGCATTTCTTGTGAGTTTCAACCTATGAGGCTATGACAGATGATTAGGCAATGGATATCCGAATCTAGGGAGACTTCATTTATTTCGTATAAGTTTTTGTCAGAAGTAAATTAGTTAAAACTTTCTATTTTGTAATATTTATCTGCGTTTAAATATTTGTAATAAGTCATATCAAAAAACATCTTAATTATACTCCATATTTAATAAACATTCCAAACATTCCAATTGAACATGGTAATAAAAGTATAACATTACAATCTACAAGCTTGTTTTAAATCTAATGCTCCTTCTTTTCACCATTTTCATTTAGGTAAATATTACAAATATAAAGACGTTTTTCAATTCTAATTCGCGTTTTCCCCTTGAATAATAATTTATAGTAACTTTAAATATAATGTACTTTATCGCTCTTTTCTTGAACCACTGATAATTTGAACAATTATTTTCATGTTTTAATATATTTTTACCGTTATTTTGTATTAAGACTGGCTATTTATTATCTATTACCTGAATTTATCTCCGTCATTTTCTCAATATGTTATTGTTTTTGATATATATTTTATATACTACTCAAACTCCAGTAAATTATTGTATATTAAACGTAATACATATATTTAAGGAAAATAATTGTGTCCATAGATGTAGGCTGTTTAAAAGAAATATTTTGTTTTAATGAAATCTTTCTTGAGAAAACAGACATAAAACGTACAAAATGCTCCAAAGACGGAAACTTTGTCCTAATAATCACAATGATTATGAATGAGAATATAATTTTGATTGTAATGTAATTCATGGAAAATGAAGAGAAAACCTGCTACGCAAAGAAAGTTTTTCGTTACTAAGGATTCAGAAAAATTGCAAGTTTGTAAATGCACAAGTCTTATAGAGTTTTTACTCTATCGCAACATTCTTGGAACATGCTGCAATTGAATGTAAGATTTGCTTGCCTTCGTACGTGGATGCTCTTGAAGCACCCCGGTGTCCCCAAACGCACGGAAACTACGTTGGCAGCGCCACTTGGCCTTTCCGCCCCGCGAAGGCTGTGTCGGAGAAGATGCGTGACGCTCGTCTGCTCGGGAGATTTATGGGGCGGGGCGCGGCGCGGCGCGGCGGGGCGGGAAGGAGGCCATGCGAGCCGCTGTCTCCAGGAGGCCGTGCCCGCGTGTGCACACGCGCCTCGAGTAGCTCCTAACCAACCGCCCCCCCCTCGCCCCTTCGGCTACCCGCCCACACCGTGGCGCCACCGTCCGAAAAAACTTTTTTCCCCACGCGAGAGAGTAGCCGCCCGGTTCCTGTTTTCCCCTCAACGCCCCCCCCCCCCCCCGTCCTCCGCTGCGCCTTTAAGTTTCTTGTTGGAGCTGCTCTAGAATTAGGGCCCTCCGCTCCCCGCCCCTTCGCTTCCTCCGTCGATGCTCCCCGCCCCGCCCCGCGCCGCAGCCACGTGACCCGAAATATATTGCATGCACGCGAGCCAGCGCCACGGGCCGCCCCGCCCCGCTCCGCTCCGCCGCGCGGGCGCTTACAACAAACATCGCCGAGGAGTTTTCTGAATTGTGCGAAGGGAGAGGGACGCCCCGAAGGAGGCGCGCCCCGCGCCCTCGTAAAACACCGAAGGGCCGGACGGAGGGCCACGGAGGACCTCGGAGGGCCCGGGAGGGCGAACGACGCTGCGACGCCGCTGTTGCTGCCTCACGGCTTCCCACGTCGTTTCCGCAGGGCTGACGCTCCTTCGGCGAGGAATCTCCAAACTGACCGCATTTCTGCAAAGAGAGAGCGTATTATTGAACAGAAAATTGAAGTTAGGGGATTGTTGTCGAAACGTCTCGAAATCGACAGTTATTTTGGATATTCCAATCAAAGTTTTCAATTATTACTTTCTTTAGTTTCAAGTAAATATATTTATTGTGCATATGCTACGGACAATTTCATCAGTGTTATATTAATAAATTATTGGGTTAATAAATAGAAATAAAGTATAACCTTTACAGAACACAATATTTCATTAAATAAATCATTATTAATTGAAGTTTTATAAAAAAAACATAGGACTTTAGAAAATTATGAGTAAATCTTAAAATTGTTGTCTAGATAACAGTAGGCAACGTACTGCATATCTAAAAAATTCCAATTTTGAGACAACGCTCTGCAGTTACACACTATGGAAGTATCCGTAATGGAGAACAAATGAACACAATTCGCTTTTTCTGTCAGTCAAGAATTATAATTCATCTAAATGTAGGCCTGAAACAGTCCAAAAAATTATAAACAGGACTTCATTATAATAAACTACATAGAGGATGAAGTGCTATAGATAAAATAAATAAGCGTTCTAGTGTAGATATTGCTAGTACGCAGTTATGTTGCATGAGTTTTTTTAAATGGATTTATTCTCACGTGAAAAGTGAATTAGGTACTTATGATTATAGTTTCTCAGTAAATTACCATTTTCTTTATTGTGTGAAGTTTTTATGTCGTTGATGTTACACATTTCAGGATGAAAGGAAATGATTTAGAAATTGAATATTTTATTTCTTCACTGAGCTGCATTATCTCGTGCTTAAAAATTGACCTACTTTGATCACGTTTTGTCCTCATCTTATGTTTTTTTCGTATTTTCAATTTACTTCCATATCACATTACCAACACTTAATCTCATTTATAATTAGTAGAGTTTAAAGGAAAATAAGTTGAGTGTAGGACTGAAGGACGTGGCTGTTAAGTGAATACAGTTCCGTTCTCTTTGGATTCCTTGCTGGGCCCGAGACCTGCCTGTGCCAGGGATCCTATCGGACGGCCCAAACGAAGTGCCCGGCGCCGGGCGGCGTATCAGCCATGCAGTCTCGCGTGCTCCGTAGCAGCGGGCCGGTGCGGGGCGGGGCAGGGGCGGGGCGGGGGCGAAGCGGGGGCGGAGCGCTGGCCCCAGAGGCCCGCACGCGCGCGGCTGTTGCGACGAGGCGGGGCGGGGGCGGGGCGGGGCAGGGGCAGGGCGGGGCAGGGGCGGGGCGGGGCGGAGCAGGGAAGGGCGGGGTGTGATGGGTTGGAGTGGGGCAGGGCGGGGCGGGGCGGGGCGGGGCGGTTCGAGCGGGGCGGGGTGGGCGGGGCGGGGCGTGGTGTGGCGATCGGGCGGGGGGGTGGAGCGGAGCGGGGGAGGGCGCCCGGAGCCGCTCGCCAACTGGTCATCTCTCCCGTAAAACGAGTAATGAGACGTGGGCGTTTTACGATTCGAGGGCGGGCACCCTTCGACGTGCGCGCCCTGAGCCACCCTCTTGCCCTGCGCCCTGCGCCCTGCGCCCTGCGCCCTGCGCCGGCCGCCCTTGGAGATTGCTTCAATCCGGCGCTGCGCCCTCGGCTGCTGCTGTGGCTCACCTCGGGAAGAACCCGGCAGACACCTGGCCGACCATCTCGCGCAACGGCCAGTGGGCCAACGCCCCTCCAGCGCTCGCCATTGGAAACGCAATTTTCGGAGATGAGACTCATTTTGCTGAATGCAAGAATCTCAGATGAAGCTGGTAGCAACTCCTTGTTTTCTTATAGTTAAATTATGATATGTGGATTCATACGTAATAATTTTGAGGTCATAGCTATTGCTAACTTTTCTTATTAACTAAATTTATTAAAACTTCTGAAATACTCAATTAATTGCAAATATTGCAAAAAGTTTACAATCTCCTTTTTGATACACCGCACAAACGACATTACGAGTGAGTTTGTAATATTTTATTCT